>JAMKCH010011356.1:0-40346 GCA_023653785.1 Ophioderma brevispina
AGGGATCCCTGATTCTCATTACAAAATTCCTTTTATTACCAAATATGTAATTTTGAGTATAACTGTTCACAGGTATACTAGACAATTACCAACTTGAGGTGCAGAAATTTAAAAATTTTGAAAAAAGGTTGGTGGTGCTCTTAAAAAAAATATGCTATTGTTTTCACCTTAAAAAGGACCGTTTTTGCTTTATATCTTTAAAAAGAAAGTTATTTGGAGGCTGAAATTTCAGGATGACAATGAAATAAATATGGTCTATGGACACAACTTTGGGTTAATCAGGGGATCAGCCAATTGGAACACTAAAGTGTACACACTTTACTTTCCAAAGGCTTTTCTCCTTGTGTTGGACATCACTGCATTGGATGGCTTGTTTTGAAACAGAACGAAGTCTTTTAGGCATAAATATGTTCCCTAATTCCAAATTGTTGAATGGAAATTGTAAAGCCCTGCAAATAATAAATATTACATTCATCATAATGATATCTGGTTGGTTTGTTGTTTTTATTTTACAGGACAGGATACATGCAATGTGATCACCTCCACACTGTGCTGTCCACATATGTCGGACCAGTCAAAACACACACACGGGGGTGTGCAGGAAATTATACCACCTCTGGGATAATATGACAGCAGCTGAATTTGGAAGGCGATACATGACTGACTCATTGTGGAAGTTATACCCAATTGGTCATAGCATTGCTCATACTTACTATTGGGAGCTACACAACTGAAAAACATCAGAGGGGAATTCCAACAACTTGTGTGTGTGTTATAGACCTACATGTATGTGAATGTGGATTGTATAATGTTCTTCGTGATCAAGAGGACACTGTAAATTTAACTGGGGACCACCCATTTGAACTTTGACCTCGACAGTGATATGTCGGATAGCAGAAATAACAATCGCGTGTTCTTCAGACCGAATACCATGGCAGGTGAGATCTGTTATTAAAAGTTCAGTTTGTTGGGGAAAAATGGTACTCCAGAGGGTGTTTTGAATCAATTCCACAATGCAATGCAATGTGCCTATGCCGTACCGTACTAAACACATGTCAGTACTTAGGGATAAAGTGTTCAAGAATTTTAAGAACCACAAGACATTCCATGATCATGCACAAAAAATCCTTAAATTGAGTGTAAAAGTCAAGGTTTTTATGTGTTAAAAATAGGATTTTTATGGGATCACATGAAGTAAAATTTCCCCAAACCAGTGCATTGTAGGATTTACTCAGTACCCCCTCTGATGTTACACTAAGGTAGTACATGTAGGGATGTGTCACTTTAGGAAGCCAATTTTAATGTATTTTATATTTGGCCAACCTCTCCCCAACAAAAGTTGCAAGAGGGAACCTAAGATGGAAAAAATCAGCTTAAGATAAATCTTCCACTATATTGAGGAATTATTTCTTAGGTTAAGTGCAGTAAGATGGAAAAAATCAGCCTAAAATATAATCTCCCACTACATGTGCATTGAGGAATTATCTCCTGGGTTCTTTGTTTAAAGTACTAAGTTAAACAATCTTTGGCACTTTTTAGGCAGAGCGTGGCCTAGCAGTTAGGGTGCTTGCCTGTGGCGCAAATTTACCAAAAATTCCCACGTTTGAATCCCGGTGGGGTCACTTGCTGGGATTTATTCGGGTACTATAAATTCTGGATTTGGTCTGTATACCAGCTATTGATTAAATACAGAACACTGCCCTCCTCCATGGTTCACTTGGGCAAATGAGTCATGAAAGCATCCCGTCCTTCGGAGGGGACGTTAAGTCGTCGGTCCTTTTTTCTACAGAGAATCACAACTGTACATGTACATCACAGCCAGTGTCAAATAAGAGTGGGGTGAAAACCCCTGACTGTTCCCAAGTCTGCCCCGCACCTCAAAGCCGCCTGGTTAGGAGCATCCGTATCACTGGATACACGCGGCCCCGCAGCATAATCGCTGGAATAAATCCCTGACACCACCGAACAAGTATTACCAAAGCATGTACAAGACTTTGGATTCTAAGAATGAGGACCCCACTTTTTTCTAACCAACACAACCACTTCACACCTAGGAAAAGCCACTTGAACTCAAGTGGGTGCTTTAAGATACTGAAAGGGTGTCCTTTGTTAAATGTGTAGTGGTTTTCCTTTAAATAACTTGCCTAACTTGGTCCTTTTATTACTTGAGACACAAAGAACCCTAGAGTTAATTCTTCCTTATTGAACATACAAGACACAACTTTCAATACTCTTCATGACCTTAATGTAGCCTCCTGCGTGCTGATAGGCCATATGGTCAACGTAAAACCTTCAACTCTCCACTCAAGGCCTTAAGTGTTCTAGGAAACACACTTTTATATTGCCCTACTTTCAAAATGCCCCCCCCTCCTCCCCCCCTGGACAAGTTAATTCCTGAAATTTTGTTCTTGCCACCCACAAAGAACCCAACATTGATTGGTGGGATGGGAGGGTTGGTATAAGAGAATGCTCCAACCCAAGTTGATATGGATGTTCCTTATATCTCTTTAAAAGATGCAAAAAAGAGCGTCTTGTTCCCCCACAGATTTCGACCGAGATGCAGTTTTGCCGTCTTGAATTTATTGATTCGGGATCAAAATGCCGTCCTCTCCCTCCCGAACCGTGGACTGTGTCCAAAAACGTTTTGGAAGTCTTAAACGGTGTGCTTGGATTTAACTATAGTAACAGAGGTCATCTCTAGCAATGGTTCCAAAGTCAACCATGCAGCATACAAAATATCACCTGCAGAAATATCTGAAATATTCGGGTAAACGCGATGCATGTGTTGTAGTGTTATATGAAGAATTAATTATAGGGTACAGGACATTAAAAATACATTCCATAATTTTTACCTTCATATGAAAGACCTTATTTTTGGGCCAATAAATCTTTAAATATAATTTTTTTTTAGCTTTTCCACTATGACAATTAATGCAGGGATGTAAGACTTTCGGAAATTTCCAGATTTCCAGAAATTTTGGCCATAATACAAAAATTCTGGAAAGTAAACAAATTGTTCTTTTTACAAAACTGTGTTACTTGTTTTTTTACGTTATTGACTTGATGCTTGTTGTTTTTTTTTTTTTTCAGCCTATTTAAGCTTAACCAATTTTTGGTTAAAGGCAATATCCCTTTAGCTCTACTGTACCTTTGTTTGGAGACGGTTTCCTGCATTAAACGTTTAGCGTTGTGTGCTATTTCGTTTTGGCCGCTGTGGGGGCATCGCACCCTCATTGACGTTACCTTTTGTGCCCCACCCTCCTGTATTTCAAAAATTAATTCCAACATACTTGAAAGCTCAGGATTTAATTTAATTTCTGGTACTCGATCGTTAAACATACTAATGTTTAACAAACATCAACATCTAGAACTCCAGTCATCCCATTTAACAATAAAATAGCTCAAAGTCGCGTCCATGGACTTTACGGAAAACTGGACCACGCAGTTTTTATGGACATCTTTATAACCAAAACTCTCTGAGTTGCAATCTCAAGTTTCCTTAGTCCTTTTTAGGTATATGTTAGACCTTGGTACACTTTAAATTTAACTTGAATTCACATGAAGGACAGCAGCGCTTCTTAATACTAAGAAATCTTTCCAAATGTTATGTCCTTTGGACTGTACATGTTGTGTAAATTCATGGAAGTTACATAATTTTGAAATTTTCAACATTCGCGTTCATTCAAACTTGATACCCCATAGGTATGTGTCTTATTGCATGTGCTTATATCACTTTGTTTGTGCCATAGAAATATACTTTTTTGAAGTTTACATGATGTTTGTGAATAGTGGCATTATTTACAATCCATTTTAAGTCAACCTGTGTAGCGAGGGCGGTCTTTTTCTCTTTTTTTTCACACAAGCTTTTTAAAAAAACCTTCTTTATAATCACCACTATAAAGATAGCCAAATATGTGCCATGCTCACTACATTTGAGAGCATCTTATGTTTATTAGTTTGCCTGTAACATTCATTTGAATATTGCATGAATGCGCCCATTGAAAAGTACAGGTCAATGCACTTTGTTTTCTCCCCCCTGTACAAATTCAATGGTAGTATTTCCAAGAAATAAACTTTAGGCCTACTCACAACTAAAGTGATCGAAGGTGAAACTTCTTGAGCAGATAAAACTTATGATTATCTTTCCAAGTTGTTACGCCTTTGGAGGGTAGCGTATTTAAAAAACAAGTTGCGAACATTGATGATAAACGCCCTCGGTGCCCAATTTTGACCTAAAATCAGGGGGGTCGGACAACGATCTGCTCGATTTGGGCATTGGGGATTTCCAAACTGTAAGTTGGGAACTGCTACGGTGCATGTTACTATGGCAGTCTCGGTCCCAGTGACATTAAAAAAAAATCAATCTCTTAAACCTTTGGTGTCAAAGATCTTAATATAAATCATTATAAAATGTTAGAAAACAATTATTGGGTAAGCCAAATCCGTCGGGGTTAGTATTAACCCCGCTGCAAAATAGTGTTAATTCCAAAACGACGGTCTTTAATTAATATTCGTGACCCGGCCAGTCTTTATTCTGTGTGTAACCGTTGCATATGCGTAGAGCGCCCTCCTACTGATTAAGTCTTTGAAACAGACATATGCACACCACCCCACGGAAGTTGATGCGTTTTTGAATTTGCTTGGCTTGTTAGTTGCATGTCCTACCCCCCCTGCCCTAAATGGTCATTTTAAAGATTCTAATAATCAAATGTCAATGAAAAACTATCATGAACAATTCTCTTACTCAAACCAAATTTTTTAAACATTACCATAACAAACATCCCATAAATACCCCATTTACCGTGGGTGTTTAATGTGTAGACATCCATGACGTACGTCCATGACGCACGGCCATGACGCTCATTAGCAGATTTCTAATTAGTATAAATTATTTTTTTAGAAAAAAAATAAAAAAATTAAAAAAATTAACATTTTATACTAGATATGATTATAATCATTGCATGTTTAGTGGTATTTACCGGAAAAAATAATAGTATTAAAACGTCATGGACTTTACAGGGTACATTCGTGGAAAATCAGAAGTAACTTTTGAAACTCAAAGAGCACCCTCTAGATAACGTGCGATTTGATTTTAAAGTGTAAGTTATAAAAAGTTACCTATGTTGGTATTAGGTTAAGAATGAATACAATTTCATGCAATAATGCATAGAATCAGGACTGACAATTTGACAAGGCACCACTTTGTAGTAAAAAGTGCAAAAATCTGTTGTTTTGTAAATACATTTTTTCCAAAAACCATAAAAAATAAGAAAACATCTGATTTAATATTAGAAAATGCAGATATTATCCGATTAAGGTATCTTCTTCCATGTTCATTGTAAATTGTTGCATTAAAATAATTTCATTTTTTAGGCTCAGGGGGACATTGCCATGGAATTGCCCCTGGGCAGGCCGGACTCGTATGTTTCAGGAAATCATGATATGCACACACAATCATCCTGATTCACTGAACCACGAGTGTTTTTTAGAAGGAAATTGCCATAGCTCTAATCTATAATCTCTTCACTGTATTTAAGAATAAATGCTATATAGTATCAATTGAGTTATCATTGAAGATGACCAAGATCCATGTATTAGACATAAGATATCGAGGGTTTTAGTGCAAGAAGGCCCCATCTGCAATATCCTCCATTTGTCAGTTGCGTCTTATGTGAATACCTGCCAATTGCCAAATCTTAACACGTTGGCAGCTATTGCAATGGGGCTTCTTGCCTAAACCTCGATATGCATGAGTATTTTACTAGTACCTTGAGCATCCTCTCCACACAATATATTTAGCATTGAAAAGGTAAAACACGGGGTCATTTCCACTCCACCTGAAAAGGGTATTATCACTAGCATTCTTGTAACCAATTATATTTAGAGAATAGGTATGATTTTGTGGGAACCGTACTCTCTTTACGACAATTGAAACCAAGGCGATAAACGCATTAGTTTAAGTGGAAGAACGAGCCGGAGGCCGAGTTCTGCCACGCAAAACAATAGATGGTGTCGGCCGGTTTCATTCGTCGTAAAGAGTACCGGTTCCCAAACTCATACCTTTATTCTCATTCTTAAACAGCTTTATCATTTAAGGTCATCTTTAACCCAATTTCGCGATACTTTACGGTTTTAAATACAACAAGAAAGGACTGCCACTACCCAGTGACAACAATCGAACAACCCGTTGAACGCAACGATCATACGCAACGCGACGTAACGTTGGCAGGCGCACGCGAACGTAGCAAAACGCAGTATGACGTCAATACGCTTTGCGCACTACCTGGGTTCAATCATGTGAATTGAACCCGGGCATCAGCCAATGAAATTGATTACATTTTCACAGCTGTTTAAGAATACCTTATAATGTAAATGTATTCATTCTTAAACAGGGACAGGAAATAATGGGAACAACCCCATGTCCAAGGGAAAGAAGCTGCGTGGACCGGGCTTAAAGCTGACGCCAAGGCCGCCACCGGAACCAGTTCAGTAAGTCATTTGAGTATTATTAGACCAAAGAAAACAGAAGTTCATGGAATTGTGAATTTAGGACACTGATTTGGAGACCTAAATGTCCTAAAAGAATCTGGGATTTTTTCCAGTTACTGATTTTTTTTACACAAAATAAATTCATCCTACCACTAATTTTAGTCTCAAAATGCATTAAAATCACCAGGATTCCCATCAATTCTGGACAAAAATTATGACACAAAACCACATCAGTGATTTGGGGCCAAAAATCACAAAAGTTTGGCTAAAATCAACAATTTTGGGCCAAAATTGGTTAAAAATCGGCACATTTCTATTTGTGCTGCTCATGAGTAAGTAAGGCATGTGAGTACCATAGTCAAAGCTATACTGGGTTTTGCAGCAAAAAATGGCACAGCGTTCTTTATTTATACTACACCGCACAAATCAGCACATAACAATTTACCAAGCAGCACAAATCAGCTCCTACCCCTAGGCTTTTGCAAAAAAGATGAACGTCAGCCTATTTTTGCTCTGAACTAAGCAGCAACAGTCATTTTTTTTTACTTTACTTTTTCTGTACATTCAGTATTACCTTTTTTCTATTTTTGACAATTTTCATTATTTCCTTTTTACACATTGATATAATACACTCCCTCTGACAGGTGTACCAACCAACCACCAGAAAATTTACCATTGTCACCCCAAGACCCCCTATTTTGGGGAAATAAATCAATTTTTGCCCAAAGACCTCTATTTGTTAGAAAATTTGGCAAAAATCTCACTCAAAGACCCCCATTTTTAGGAACTGTAACATTAGGGGCAATTTGGTCTCACTCAAAACCCATATTTTGTTCATGTCCCTGTTACCGAATGCCCCTGGTTTTGAAAGCGTCAGCCTTAACACCCATATCCTCATCATAATGAACCCATCATATGAAGGAAAAAAGCTCTAAAAACAAATGTGAAATTGGTGGCAGGGCTGGAAAAAGTGCATATTTCCAAGAAAGAGAGCACTTTCATTTCGCATATTTCCCACCATTTTTATTATGTATTTCTTTATCTGTAAAGTCAAGATTTCCCTCCAAATGGTCAAATTTCCCAGGAAGGATCTCCTGATTCCCACTTTCTCCACCATGATTGGTGCATCAGAACATGAAATTTAAATAAAAGGTTCAAAAAAGGTGAAAGCAGCAGTATTATGTGTACATTGATGTACTTGTGTACTACTAATTTGGACATTGTTTCCTCTACAGGCCGCCTCGTAATTTAGACAGCAAGGCCACAGTCAGCATAACCCCGGGAAGGAATACTTTATAAAGGGCAATGACCTTCAAATGGTGGCTCCACTGGGAGCCGGCGCCTATGGGGTCGTGGAGAAATACAGGCACAAGCCTTCGAGCAAATACTGGTCCGTCAAAGTGAGTACCAAGCTCTAGGCAATTTCAATGACCATTTGTGTCTTAACATACTCCGATAGTAAGAGTACAATGAAATCATTAACCAATTCCATCATTGCCCCAGATTTTTTTATTAATACAATGTTAAAATTAATTGCAATATCAACATGGAAAGGCAAGGCAGTACTAAGTTTTGATGTTTAGATTTTATTCAATCATCTTTATCTTTCAATTGTCGATGGATATCTACAAAGGTTTATAGTTTTGCACCTTTAATGTGCATTATAACTGTCTGATTTTCACTTTTCTCATTAATATTCTCATGATGTACAATATTAAAAACCCATTGCACTTTTGTAAACAAGAATAAGCATGTGATTTATTAATGTCAGATTTTTGATGCCATGGGTTTGAGCCATGTGGTAATTTGTTAGTAAAATACTTGCTAAAATATTTTCAATTCTTGGTCATAAGGAAAGCAGGCAAACCCCCACAAATATTCAGAGGAACTATGTATTTTTAGATTAGCTATAACCATTAGCATAATAAATACTTATTTAATTGTGTGTGTGTGGTGCCGGCTAATTTAAAGGTGAAACATGTTCAAACTTCAGGCATTTGTGCAAATGGCACAATTTCATATCTATGCACGCAAAATTTACCTTGTATTTGGCTAAGGAATGTCTCAAAAGTGAAAGCAAATGGTGATTCTGTAAAGGATATTACAACACGAGTTCTCTCCGTTCGTGGGCGAGAATTGGCTGAGGGGGCGTAGCCCCGAAGCCAGTCTCAGCCACGAATGGAGAGTTACGAGTGTAATATCCGACTTAACACACACATCTTGGGCAGGGACTCCACCCTATTGCTTTTTCGCTCCATTATTTTGTTGCACGAATGGCGTGTTTTTGAAGTTAGTTGCTCATTCACAAGATAATCAATTGCCGATTAAAGCCGGATAATGCATTCAAAGGTTGGTAGGATGGTGTGAATTATAGTCTTTAAAACGCAATACTGGACAAAACTTCGTGATTTGGTATAATGATGAATATAGGTTCAATATTGCTCGCATTTTCAAGTCCCCGCTCCAGCATTTCGTATGCAGATTTCATTGGTATAGGTGAGTGGTTGATGTTGTTGTCACATTTTGCTACAGAGTGGATGCACATTTATATTTGAGTACTCGTCATTGACTTCAATTATCCTGTTGATAATATAAATAGAGTATATACTGCTTATGGAAATTACCGGGTAAATGTTGTAAACGAGAATACAAAGTTGATATTACCGTATCCTTTGGAATGCAAGCTAAATGCACTTGCAACTTGAGGATGGTAATATATTTTATGTATTATGATCAGCAGTTCGTTGTTCAAATGAAATAAACCTGATGTGCATGGATATGAATCCAAAATCAGAATCTGACAGAGTTATGGGATTGACCGAAGGATGAGGATCTGTACATCCTTAGCTCATAACCCAGATTTCCAGTAAATGCCGATGGCATAATAATTCGGGAATATACTCATCGACTAAGGGCTCTATATGGGGACAAGATTTATCGGTAATTGTGTAATTTTTCTCCTGGATATGCCAGGATAATGGAACTGGTATAGTGTGAAGGTGCTGGTCTCGGGGGGTTTTTTGTTTCCTATAAGGCCAAAAATATGCGGTATAAATAGAACTGGTATGTGTAAGTGCGTGGTCTCGTTTTTTCCTATAAGGCCAAAATATGCGGCTTTACTCTCGCATACAGGTTTTCAAATCGCATTTACCACATTCGTTTTTTTTAAGGATGAAAGTTTTGTTCAATTTATTTAATCGTGGCCGACTAAATATGTCGCGGGAAATAGTTTCATACGATACCCTTTTAAAATTTTACAGGGCCTTTTTTTATTTATGACATACACTCACGCCCTCTAACCCTAAAACCAACATTTAAAACAAAAAATGGTTACATGTACAACATGAAAAACCTGTGTAGCGCATAGCCTTATTGACTTAAGGTGCAACGAGGATTTTGAGGCACCCAAATATTGCCTTCATATAGTAATTTCATATAATTAGATACTCAATTAGATATCTTACCTTGTATTTTCGCTACAGAAATGCCTGTAACAGAGAGAAAAAAGAGGATTTTGATTTGATTATATTTCAATGTAAAACAGGGCTGATTTTTCTATTGCACCTATAACGAATTAGAATTCACAATTTGTTTGGGTACCCCACAAAACATTTCTCAGCTTAATCCTTACTGATGGGATATTTTTGATGGGAAGCCTTACATCAGGGCAAATCAGTACTGTCGATTTTTTTTAAGGAAACGCCTATGTGAATCTCTTGTTGCCCCTGTAATTGGCTCTATAAAAAGATGCTTTGATTTTTCCATCGTGCACGACAGAAAAATCAAAGCATACTAAATTAATCATCGTATTACATAAAGACGGGTTCAGCTTACTTTTCCACTTCATGTGTGATTGAATTATGTGACGGCATTTAAATAAGCAAAACCAGGTTCGAAAAAATGTGGGGGGGCGCTGTCTTCCTAGAAAATGTCTCTTTTTAAAATGGAACAAAATGAAATTTACGTCGCATTTCCTATGAAACAAACTGAATTCATGCATATACTTTACACAAATGTCACAGTAGAAAAATACTATGATTAAGATTTAAGCTTAGTCAAATAAACAGGGAACACAAATTAAATACATATAAAGAAAACCCGCACAAAAGATACAAAGGAACCCGCAGTTTTCTGTTGATTTTGACAATTAAAAACAATACTGAACAAAAAATATTTTAAGGCCTAAGTACCCGAGAACAAATGTTGAAGGAATAAATTAAATAAAAGTAGATCAACCATGCATGAAATATAGATCAAACAAGTCAAGATTCAAAAATTTTAAAACCAAAATTTAAATAGTTGAAAAATTATGAAATACTCCAAGTCATACAAAATAATAAAAAGTACATTCTTGGTGCGATTCATAACTTACCCTAGAACATAAACACAACACACAAATAAAAGGAACGAACCAAACAAATTAACTCGTTGTATGGGTATAACTCGTTTAATTTTCATGTGATTTTTATCAAACGCAAATCGTACTTCTAATTGTGCTCATATTGTAATACCTACTTTGTATTGGTTTTCCTGAATTGCGCGAATGGAGCGAAGTATCCAGTATACGCCATTCGTAAAACTCCGCGAAAGCAGTCGCTTTTCTGAGTTACGAATGGCGTGTTATTGTTACTTTCGCTCCATTCGTGCAAAATAATGGAGCGAAAAAACATTAGGGTGAACGTACCAGATGGTTTACAGATTTGGCTAAATTCAATATAAAACATAAATGTTGACCTGAATTTTGTATTTGCGGGCCAATAAAAAATAACAAAAAACACATAATTCAACAGCTTATCCTTTCATATGTGTGGTTTTTTTTGATGGAAAGCTTGCATCGATCAGTCCGAGTTCAATTTTTTTTTTTGAAACCTGATATCTGAAATACTTGGCCGCACTTTAATGTGCAGATTGATCATTTTTGCAAGAAGTTAAGAATTACCATCAGTGTCTCTATGTTGAGGCTCTCTGATCAACATTAATGTTCATTTAAAAAAAATCCACACCTTTTGAATCAAATAGGATTTTGGCATTGAACTTTTAAGAAAAAGGTGGCTTGGTAGCAAAAAAACACACAAACAGTTAAGGTGTGTTGCCGAATTTGTGTGTAGTGTGTTCTCTACTGATATGAAAGCCTGGTAACTTGCACATACACCCCTTCAGTAACCGTGGCAACAAACTTTCGGTTTTGACGGTAGATGCACTAATGCATGTTGCAAAGCCCTATTCATACTGGCTAAAAAAGTGTTAACCACTAAAACTGCGGTTTTTTGTTTATATCTTGGGGAATGAAATGGATTCGAAGGGCTCAAATTTCAGCGACAATGAGAAAAATACGGCCTTTTCAATCTGATTATCAAATCGATACTAACTGGTTCCGGGTAATCGTTCGTGGGGGTCCCAAAGACTCGGTAACACCCCGTTATCACATTGAATGCATTTTGAATGCAATAAAAATTTACTCTTTATTCAATCCCCCTTGCTTGAAAGCAGAGGGGGATATTGCGAGGGTGCGAATGTCCGTATGTATGTGTAAGTATGTGTATGTGTTACAGTTATGTGTTGTGTTCCAGTTTGTTAGGTTTAGGTTAGGTTTTACGTTTTTCGCGTCTCCTTCCAAAAGTTCAAGTCCGATTTAAACCTGGCTTGGTAAGGTCAATAGGGGGTCCTTCATGTGTGGATTGATTTCAAGGTCATGGACCAAGGTCAAGGATCATCTGAGGTCATGTTCCAGACTGCCAGCTTGCCAGGGGGGATGAACGCAAGTTTACTTGCTGTATTTTTTAAATATTGAGGGGAATTTTTGCTATAGCAATTTATACCTTAAGTATTGAGTAACAGCAAACTGGATTTTTCATGTTGAGAATTGTATTTAAAAAGAATGTCAAATAGTCATTCTTTGAATTTAACTAAAGAACCTAGCTAGTATATTTGTTTGGTATTACAAAATTACTTGGCAATTTCAATTCCTCATTAAACAAATGTTGACAAATTTTTGTTTGGACTATAGGCTCACCATCAAATTGATTATTAAATAAAAAAGCTATGGTAGTAGAGCAACAATAGTGTTGAAGTGGGTAGAGGAAAATGTCCAACCACAAAACCTGTGGCAAAGATATTAAATAGCATAAATAATTGTAGCTGTTGTGATGTACTGGTTAAGTTTCACTTTCATTCATTGCAGTTTACTCTATGCCAAATATTTATTCTAAAATGATTAAAAGAAATTAAACCCTGGCTTAATTATCTTTTATATGTGTATGTTTAACTTAAATGGGTTACAAATTACCATTTAACTGCTATTTTTTCTGCTTTCCTCATTTTCCTGTTGAAAATGTTCAAAATGGGCATTTTGGGACATTTTAGCTTATATTTTTTTCTACTCGTCTAAAACACATATCCAAGAACTGTGTAACTAAAGTAAACTTAACACTGTGCCTTTGAAAAAATAAGGTTGCAGTACTGTGGATGTTAATTTATATACAATGTACTTTGTCTGTCCTGAACTAAGGAGTAACGTCATAGCTTCCCCCTCCACTCAGTCTTAATGTGCAAATCGCAGTAAGCACTGCTGTAAATCACGAGTACACAAGTTGGTGTGCCGATATGCAATCACAATAGCCTGCACTGAAAGCTATGTCATCAATCCTTAGTTTCAGGCCGGACGAAGTATAACAAACACTCACTTTTCATTGGTGACCCAATTTTGTAAGAAAACCCAAAGTTAACAAGTGGTAATGGGAGGTATGCATTAAAATTTCATAAAAGTACTATCAGGATGCTTCTAATCTATTACTTAATACTTAACCCTTGTCTACGAAAGTGGGAAGGGGTTGGGTTACCTTCTATTTTTTTCTCTACTAAAACCCCCTTTCCTTCCCCCATTATGACTTCCCGTAAGTTTTTAGGGCTCCTGTCCTTTGATCCCGTCAATATTTCAGGAACCTTACCTTTCCGTACTTTTGAAAAATAGTTCCTAAAATATTTTTGCAGATGTAAAAATGGGTAAAATATTTTATTCTTAATATTAATCTAAGTATATGATTATGACATATTGTTTTTAGCTATCTGCTGGAACATAATAAAACATTTTAAATCCATAATCTTGATATGTCAAAGGTCAGCGAGTCCAAAAAGTGCAACACCCTACACAGTGCATTGCATACCAAATTGGGCGTAACCCTACAAGGCTCTAGACCACAAATAACCACACAATTGTAAATATTGTGGTATTTTGTGGTTATATGGTAATTACAGATCTACAATATTTTGTGGGTTTGGTATAGTTTGATTTATCTAACTACTAAGCATATCAGACCATCATACCGCAATCAATTTTGTGTATGTTATGTGGTCTATGAAGTAGCAAGGTATGTGAAATTGTGGTAATATTGGATCTTGTTGGCAAAGTCCTCACATATATAACAGCCTGCCGTTTTGGTGATATATATATTGTCCATTGACATTAGGCCCTCCTTTTCATGCAAAAACACCCACCGGTAAGGGAAGGTACAGGGGAGCCAAAGTGAGCAGGTGGGGGGGGGGGGTGGGTTGGCAGTGAAAACTGACCTTTGATTGAAATGCTTAGGATTTACCCTTCTCAAACATAGATTTTCAAGAGCTTGAATCAATTTCATATTTTGAATTTGTTTTTAACATCCTACAGAGCATACAGCTCATTGAGCAAGCTGGAAGACAAGCGATCTGATGGACATTGATGTGGCCCCAGCGTAGCGGGATTGTCCCTTCACTGTACAGTTCTATGGTGCTCTCTTCCCAGGGTATGTACATATACATGTAGTTAAAATGCATGGCTTGTCACACATGCTATCAGATCTTTAACCTTCTTCTCAGTCACTTTCAATGCATTCAGTTCTTTTAAGGGTACCATTCAAACCACTACTCTTTGGAACTTAATAATGGCAGGCCATACTTTCCTTCCAATGAGAGCAACAAAAGATGGAACCATCTCTTCATTTATCTGATATAACTATAATAACAATAGTTATCTCATTAAAGCATCTCATTTTAACCCACATACAATTTTTTGCGCTGCTGTATATGTTCTGTATTTTCATTTACTCATTGTTTTTTTAATTGTGTATTTACATGTATATTTTTATATTAATGTTTATATATTTAAGAGTTCTTTCTGTACAATGCACAATGTCATAGCTGGGCCTCTTCCTCCGAATCAGTGATCTTGTCACTGAATAGGCTCACTCTTCCTAAAAGAAGTTAAAATAAATAAAAAAAATCTTTTGTGCAAGTATAAGTCCATTTTGAGCTGTTTAAATAATATTAGGACCCTCAAAGGGCATCCACTGAAAACAAGATGCTTAAACCAACTGCTTATCTTGGATGGATATTAATAATTGTCAAATAGATTAACTTTTTTTTGCCTGGTTGCACTCATATAAAAATAGATTTTGGTTTTTTAGGGGAAAATCATCAAAAAACTTTGGGTTGACCAATATCTGTTTTGGTTCAAATCTTTCTTGTTACAAAGTGCTTAAATTCCTCTATTCGAGAAGCATTTAAAAAATGATTTATTTTTTCAATCAAGTTGGGTTTACAGTTTTTTTAGCTCCTAACCAAAAATATCCAAATCTAGAACATCATATCCCACACACATCTGCCATGAACTGTGTCCCATGCGGAAGTAAGGAATTCCTATGGCTGGTTCTAATATATCCAGATTATACATGTTTTAAGGGGGAAATAAGACACTATTTCTTAGGTCCTGCTATGGCCTATCCTCCGAACTCGAAGGTGAGGGGTGATCGGCCTTGTTTGCCCATACCAAGGGAAAATAGTGTTGCCCCCATTTCCCCAATATACACCATGTTTTTTTTATTATTTTATTTGTTATACCAAGTTTTTAAAATCCGGGTTTTGTCCCCGTTAACGCGGGTGGCCGGATACACCTCACCAGCAATACGCTGTGTGAGGATTGTATGGAGCAAAAGAATTGACCGGATGCCCTTCCTAACGCCAATCCACAGTTTTCGGCCGTGGCCTATCCTTTTGGGCAACTACACCCCTCATGCCATGCAGCATTTGCTGGATGGCCGCCATTAGCTCTCCAGAGCCGCCGCCCTTGTAAGATCTTCTTTTCATTCTAACCAGGGTAAACCGTCTTACAAGCTACCCTCATCAGATTTTCTTTAAAAAACCCATGGGGTAACGGTTAAGCCGCCGTCAACTCGCGCCCTGGAACAGGTAGTAGCTGGTTACCAGGATAACCATTAAGCAAGGGCCTCAAAGGAAACCTGACCTGACACCCGTATTTGTTTTTTATTCACCTACTCACTACTCACTCTCGACCTCTGTGGACAAGGTTTAGAAAACAAGTTGATCTATTTCCTTAAAGAACTGCACTTGTAAACTGAAATCAGTAAGACATAGTATTATGTTCATGAATATTCTTAAAGGTGCGTTCGTGATTTCAGCACCTTCGTTTTATTTTCATTGACACTCTAAGATATCCTGATAAAAGCTTATTCTAACTATTTGGCTGATCCCCCGATCCTGCGGTTTGTGTTACGAGCAGTTGCTCGTTTCCTTCCCTTCACCACGGTCATAGGCATACTGGTGTATAATTCTGTCCTTTTACAGACAGAAATACAAATTGCGAATTTTCTTACAGACAGCGCTGAATTGCACGTAAGATTTGGGCACGCGTGGATCTAAGGCAAGCGAGTCAGATATATAAAACTCTCACAACAGTTTTAGTGGTAAGTCGGGGGGGACGAGCCTGTGGATCACGAAAATGCCCCTTTAAGGTGTAAATAATGCAAACTGTTGATGTTCTTTTCACAGGGGCGATGTCTGGATATGCAGGGAGGTAAGGACAACTGTTTTAGATAAATTCTACAAGAAGGTGAAAGAGAGGGGAGAGAAAATACCAAGAGCACATCTCTCAGCAGAATTCATTTTCTGTAAGTCAATATCATTTTTTCTTCTTTTGCCTTCAAAAATTTCTAGCCACATAAATTTTTTCATTAGCGGTTTTTTTTTTTTAATGGGGAATTTCGCCAATCTTCAGAGATGTAACTTTTCCGGAAATTTCCGGATTTTTGGCCATAAATAAAAACATTCAGGAAAACGTAAAAAAAAAAAAAAAATCAATTTCTGAGATCAAAGTTGTCATGATAAAGGTAAACTGCACTCAAAACCAAAGTTTTAAGTACCAATTTATATTTTAGAGAAGATGTCTGTACCCCCGAACATCGTGTAAGAAAATATGTTACTCGGAGCTTCTTCTCCGTATGCTATGCTAAAATTTTTGGGCCTTGTCCTTTGTTTCAAATTTTGGTTTTCACATCAGGAAATGGGATGACTACACTGTTACTCTCTGAATCTTGTAGATTGAACACTAGCCAAGAAGGTCGGTACCGGCAGAGTGTGTAAAGACGAGAACATGCCATAATCCTTGGTGTATATTTCATGTATGTGATATTTTTCAGTTTGATTCTATCTCTATTATCTCGAGTTCTGTAACATAACTTGGTGGATAGTAGGAGGGATCTGGATCTGGATCCCGATCTGGCTCATTTATACTCCAACAAAGCAAGTTCCTGCATCATGCTAGATGTTTGATTTGGGGAAAGCTCCATTTGTGAAGCAGGAGGAATCGGAGTACCCGAAAAAACTGCGAGAGTGGCCTGGACTGACAAACCAATTACATGTAAAAACACTGGGCCACCCAACCAGGGATCTAACGGCCCTCAGTGTGTAAACTAGAAAGAACCACTACTCGCTAACCCTCTCCCTAAGGGCCAAGGTTCCACCATAGGAAGCGATCTTGTCTTGTCTGAATCGAAGTGGCACTGCGCGCATATACTCAGGGCTTGTCCTTTCAGTGTTGCAGTGCGCTTTGTTGTTTTGGCCTACTGCCACGCTGAAATCGATACCTTTTTGATGAGCTATTTGCAATAATTTCTGCAAAATAGCAAATATATTATTTCATTGTAGATGATATGAGTTAGACCTCTTACATATGAAATCATTACAGCTAACCTTGTTGTCCAGTGATCGTGAACAGCGACAAGGACTATTGTTCGAGAACACCCTTGTTACATATTATTTGCCATTTTCTGGAGTAGTTTATGTGTAGTTTTTCACTACCCATTTTCCATGAACTACACTTTCCATAAAAAAGCCACTAAATTAAAACAAAAGAGAGGGAAATCCGGCAATATAACATCAAATTGGGGTATCTCACAAAAGCAGTGCTCACATTGCATGAAAGATCCTCAATTTAGCAACTGCCATATGAGGTCAAAATCAATAATGTTTCAAGAGCGCTGCCATCTCAAATTGCATAAAGCTTCCGAGTACCTGTACTGATAAAAGCCACTCCGATGTGGAAAAAAAATGAGAATTAAAGTTTGTGAAACAACTTGGGGATCATATTGAAAGAGACCATTGTAAATGCAGTTGCTACTCCCACTTCCCACTTGTTCCACAACCCCCACTGAGCCATCCCACCCCGAGGAAAACCCTTGTTTTTGATATTAAAGGTTGAATAAATCCTGATAGCTTGTTAATAAAATCATTACAATTGTGTGCAACTTCTAATTGAAAGGTTTAAATCACTTCCACATCCTCATTCTGACTGTTTAAGGGGAAAAATCTTAGTTTTGGTTCAGAAAATAATAACATGGAAGATTATCAGCTTTGATTGGGGAACAATGCACATGGGGGAAAAGTAACAGGAAAATCCGCCAGCTTTGCAGATGAGTTGGAAGCATAATTTCACATAGCTTGAATAGAGCTAACATTTGAAACCTGCCAATAAGGAAGGAAAAGATACTGTAAAGTATAATGGATTCCACTTGATATGGGAGCTGGGTGGAAGTTTTGGATAGTCAATTTTTCAAATAGATATAGCAACTTTTGATTAATGCGGTTATCAAGTTCATTTTCCTCTATGACCTCTACTGCCCATTACGAAAATGTAGTATTCTGATTGGTCAGTTACTGCCCTTATTCTGCAATATGGGTCGCAAATGCATTTTCTTATAAATCGGCGTTTTAGTCCATATAATAGAAAAAAAGAGTTTGCAGTCATCTATGGGCACATAATGTTTCCTCGGACCTGAAAAACTTTAAAAATAAACTTTAAAATTAGTTTTCCGACCTCGTACCATTTGCCCATAATGATACTGCATTACCTTTTATTCTTAAGGGACATAATGGCATGAAAGAAAAATTGACATAATGAAAGGACCTTACTGAATCACTTCCACCATTTTGAAAACAATTTGGTTGGATGTTTTACATTCTGTAAAAACAGAAGAGTTTCCTGGGGGGGGGGGGGATGGTGGCAGTTTGTGGCAATTTCGGGAACAGAAAATCAAGTTGTGTTCACATCCTGACAGAATTTACAGTGTATCTGGCATGTTTTGCACATGTGGCACATGTGGTCCGTGGAATGACCTTGCCCGACTTAAATTATCCAAAGGTTTGTGGGTTCGACACGCTGCGGTTAATGTGTTGTGCACTTGTGCAGGGCACTTTTAACCTCACTTGCCTCGTCGACACCAGCGGCAATTGGTTAGCCACCGGAGTTTTGCGCGGTCGCGCAAAAACGCGAATTTTTGGGTCATCACGATTTTGTTGGTCCACATCGCGCATTTTCACGATTTTGTAAAAACCACCTTTCTTAATGTTAATTTGCCATAAACAAACACAACTGATTTAAATCATTATTATGCCAACGTGGCAAAAATTATACTCACCAAAGCTTCCCATAAGTGCAAATATAGTCCAAATGTATTAAATAGACCTAAGCGTAGAACCCAACCTCTAACCTTGATTATTGAACACGGATGACCCGACCTATTTTCCATTGTGAAGCATCATGATATGGTTGCGCTTCGGTGCATTAAACAATAATATTGATGCATGCTATCAAAGCTATCAACTCGCGGTATCGGGTCTTTGTTCATAATTGGTTTATCCATGGGATAATCTCGTCGGCATTAAACAAATTCGGACTTTGCCGCGGTAGGAAGGTATCTTCCCGGACGGGAAATCGGTAGGGATGCAGAAGAGATGAAACAACAACTTCCCACATGTGACATTCATTCAGGGGCAAGAGTGGAAAACCCGTCACGCGATCACGTCATCCAGGGCCGGGGATTCCCAAATCCCACGTGCGAAAGTAAATTATTCTCGGGGATGTATGCAAAGGCCTCAGCCCGCGGCAGCGGCCGTCTACATCTGATTCAAATATTTTATTCGGAATAAGAAGGGAAAAATAACAGGTGATAATGATGTGCTTCTTGTAATTTTTCAGCCGAGAAAAAAGTAAGAAATAGGATGTCAACTTTGGAAGTTTGAGCATTGTTTTTGCAAAGACTTTTTCGTGTTCCTGGTTGACTAGCAGGGCAAACATAAGGAAATGCATTTTCGTGATTTTTGACTTTAAAAATCGCGCATTTTCGCGCATTTCAAAATACGGGCCGCGCATTTTGCCGTTTTAAATCGCGCAAAACTCCGGTGCCTAGGGTAGCTGTTATGGGGAATATTACAATCTAAGTGCTGATAGGATTGTGCGCTTGGCCAGCTGCCGGCCTAGATGAAGCGAAATGATTGTGACGATTTCCTGACGGCAGCGTAATAATAATAGGCAACAGCGCTGTGATCTTGATGAAATGGCGCTTTATAAAAGCCAATATATTATTATATTATTATTATTTTGCGACACAATTCAAAAGCATTCAGACTGGGATTCAGGCATTGTACTTTAGGCTTGTAGTAAGATATTGATCTGGCAAGTAAACGATGGATTAGCCCGGATTAGCACATATACAATAGCAATGGTCTGTGAGCTGATGACAACATGCTTTTATGCTTTTCAAGTTTGGGTAAATGCTGGCAGTAATGTCATTGCCACAAACTGCCACCTCCCCCCCTGGAACTCTAACTGTTTTTACTGTTTTACAGAATGTAAACATCCAAATTGTTTTCAAACTCGTGAAGTGATTTCAGTAAGGGTCCCTTTTCTTACGTCATTTTTTTTTTCATCCCATTATGTCCCTTTAATAGACCATTATATAGAGGGTATTAATGTATCAGAGCAGCACCGAGCTCAGATTTTTTGCCTTCCCATGCGCTTGCTCAAGCAACACTAAGAACTGTAACTCTTTCTGTATGTGCAACATGGCATCCAGCATTTTGGTTAAAAATCCATTTGGTTTAACGTTCCTCCTCCCATTTCCAGTGTATTGCTTCAATTCCAAATCAAACTTGTATCAGGACATGAGTGTGATGGAGAGGTAACCTTAAGAGGTTGAAGTTAGCGGTCATGTATGGGTCAAATTGGGTCAAAATAAGTCTTTTTGGGTAAAGTTGTAAGTTTTCCCATTTCTAATCGTGACATGGTTCGAGAATCGGCTGAAACTATTAGTAAATAAATGAAGTGCACACAATTTTTGGGCAGTACATGTTTACAAATTTGTGCTGCTCTGATCGGTTAGAAATCAACTCGGTGTGGGGGAGTTAATTTGTAGGAACTCACTCATTCTGACTGGTTGAAAAGAAATTGATTAAAGTATATCCCAAATAAAATCTCAATATGCATGACTTTGAACAAAAATTAATAATTGATTTTGTCTTATACACAAAAATGGGATATTCCACGCCCAAATTGTGATGATCAGGCACAGCAGGCAGCACAACAAAAGAAATCATGCATGTAATGCCAGAACAGATGGGAACGCCCGTGGGTGCTTTAAACCAGGTGTCTATCTTTCATTTTCTGCTAGGTTGGGAATAATTTACCTTTAGGGAAATGGGTGATGTTGATTAAAAAATATATTTTGGATAAATCGACTGAGGCAGTGATTGGTGATATCTTGTCCATTTTCTTATTTTTTTCCATAACTTGGTTTGAATCTACAATTTGCATCAGTTGTGTAGTTGAACGGTACCATTTACAATTGGGTTCAAGCAATAATGTAATGTGGGGGGTGGGGGGGGCTCGGGGGGTGGGGGGGGAGTATTGTCATCTGAGCATTGTCTTGTCGGGAATAATTAAAGGTCCATGTCCGATTTTGCTAAATCCTCGTGCCCCAGAAGCCCCATATTTCCCGAAGTGGTCAACCTTTGGTATCAGAAGAAAGCTAGCTATTTTCTCATTTACCCTGTGAATCTTAGGGCAAGGATGTTTGGTTTTGGAAGAATGAGTACAAAATGTACCCCATTTTGGTCGACCAATATAAGTTTACACCGTGCTCTATGGGACTTACAAAATCCGTTTTCAGCTCTCAACATCAAAAACCGATTGAAATCTCCGGCGCGAAACTTTTAACAGATGGGGTTTTGGTGCGAGGCACAATCTATCAAGATGAAAACTTCATATCCTTCAATCGGAGCATCCCCCTTTAACAGTTTCCTGGAAGAATAGACCCCCCTGGCTTAAATCTGAGAGAGCAAGCATGTCCGAAAAGACCAAATTCACATCAAATCAACCAACTTGAACCTGGGATTGAACCTGTCGCGGCACAGCAAATAATAGCACTGTTGTATCCAGACCTGACTTTTTGAGGCGGACCTCACCGTGGGGGGAAGTACTCTAATAGCCCAAAATAGGCTGATTATGAGTGTTTTACCATGAACCCATGAGGGGGCTCGCCCTTAAAGCAAACGCCGCAGATACGCACATAGATATTACTGTGGTAGTATTTGTGTGTGGCGGTGTGGTAAAAATATAACCCTGCCTTTAATATAAACTCATTACTCTTTCCTGATTGATCAATTAACTTTCAATACTCAGAAACTCGGCTCAAGGACTCGTGTGGGTATGCACAGATGATCTCTGATGACCCATGTGATCTGACCCTTTAAAAACTCCAGTGGCAACGACAAAATGCGTTCCAGGGAATGCTGTATTTTTAGTAAAGGCAGAGTACTACCTTTGGCCATCTGCACTTCCTATTAAAAAATACCTAAACTTCTTATCATACATTAACGTTATGTGTTCAATAAGTATTTACAGCTGTTAAAACTAAAAGTTCATTAAAATCCCATTATTTTTTTCTGACTTTCAACATGAATTTACTTTTGACCTAATTTTCTTGACTATATTGATTCAGCTGCATGGGTTTCTTTCTAAGGTGGAGGAATAAGCAACCTTGATATCAACACACACACCATCAGTGGGGTGTTTCCCTTTGTTTAAATATAAGTGGTTTGGGGAAAACATTGATGTTCAACTATTGATTTTGAGTGGCTCAACAGCAGACAAGATACTGTTAAGTTTGTGGGTTTTAGAGTTTTTTTACATCAGCAATGGTAATACAAACATTGTTATTGAATAACAAGTACTTTGACTGGGAAGTATATTATGTGATTTATTCATTTCAAAACAAAAAATTCTCTTACAATGTGAAGGTATTTCAGTGTAAAAGTGCCACAAAATAGGATTTCAATGTTACCCCACCAATTGGTCCAAATAAATCGCACAGCTTATAGTGCGGGAAATTCAAACCTTTCAATGTATAGCATGTGTCCTGTGCCCTGGGATTGTCTTTTCATTTTGTGTTTTGACCACTATTTATGTCAGGGTTAATATTTTTCTATAATAGGTATGCTGTAATTTTTATATACATGTAGATAGAAAACAAATGCACTACAAGTGTTTTGGGCTATTAGAGCCCATGTTTCTTTCCTGAGTTACTTTGTCTTAGATATATATATGGTTGTTGCATATGGGTATTTTCATAGTGGCTTAAATGATTATTATTATTACGTGGCACTTCTACAGCGAATTACCATGCTGTTGTGTCAGGAACGAACATGGTTGACAAATTGGTAAAATGTTGCACAGATTTGTGTAAAACATACCCAACATTGTACTTCCTGTTAATATTTTAAAGGGGCATTTCGTGATCCACAGCCTCATCGTCTCCCCCCCCCCGACTTACCTCAAAACAGTTGAGATATTCATGTCATCTGAACCGTTAACATTAGTAATCCATGTGTGCCAAATCTTACGTGCAAATTTGGTTGTGTCTGTGAGAAAATCGCAATTTTGTATTTTTTGTCCGTAAACGGACAGAAATTATAGCACAGTTGCCTATGGGACCCTGGGAAACGAGCATTTGCTCATAACACAAAACCGCAAAGTCGGGATCAGCCAAAAAGTTGTGAATGAGGATATCTAGTGAACAATGAATAAAACAGAAGGTGCTGGAATCACAAAATGCACCTTTAAGAGACCAATTCAACCTATTTCTGATTTTTTTTTGGGGGGGAAGGACCTGATGACAAATCATCAGATCAGTAATACTTCCAGAATTTGATAAAAGCAAAAGCTCACATGATATTATTCAGAATTGTTCACAACTGTATGTTGAGTGACTCTGACCCCAAGTGTCTCCACTGTTGTTTTTGCCAAGACTAGCATAATACCCTGGGTTTGTACTTTTGTTTTTAGTCAGTATGAATCACACCGTAAGCAACACAATAACTGGCAAAAATATGATTTGGATGACGTGTACATTTGGCACGCTCAGGGGCTAATCGAGGAAGGAAATATGGAAGTCATTTCAGTAGTAGGTAGGGGCTTCATAATAGTGTTTTCAGTCAGTTCAAACAGTGGGGAGCGACAAGGTGATGTGGCCATATTTTCACGTGGCTATTTATGAATTATGAGATCCATTTGATGATATGGGGTCTGTGTCGTTGTTGTGGTTGTGGTTATGTGGGAACGGCCGATGGATAGGTAGGGTGGGACGAAAAGCTTTTTTCTCGGATCACTTGGAACTCCTGGGGAATTTTCCTGGGGTATTTGCTATGTAAACCTACAAAGATACAGTAAGTCGGGCGATGTTTCACCCAGCAGTAGAATCTCTTTCATTTCCCTATAATACCTGTACCAAAACGTAATTTGACCATTGTTTTTTGTAGATGTTATACACCAAATCCTAAAGATCTGAAATGAACATAATGATTTTTAAGGATCCTTGAAATGGATATGAATAAAATTGTTGAATATTTTTCGTTATCCATTAAAATAAATCCTTTATTGTTGGACTCTCTATCATGTTCTTTCGTTCACATATGTTACCCCTACCCCTAAAAACTACCTTTTATAGCAGCTTATGCAAATCTGAAGTTTAGCCCTCGATAGTAATTCTCTTTGTATCAATGGTTTCATAAATTGCTACCCAAGGCGAGTTTGAACGTTGTACTAACAAGGCCCAACTAAAATAAAGCAAGATGACTGCAGTGAGGGTTAGCCTTAGGAAGGAAAGTGTTAAATGTTGCTTCAGTAATTAAATCCTTTTCTTAGGGGTAGGGTTGTGGTTGTGTACTGTATCGAAACTATAGAATTAAATAGACCACGTTTATGGCTTTATATAGTAGGTAAGGGTCCACATGTGAAAAAAAAACAACTTTCATTTTGGAATCATTGTGCAATGACCACCAAATGTACTCAAATGTTGATCTTTGACAAAATTCCAGTGTGAAAATCGCATGAATTTTAAAGCTTTAATATGTACTTCTCGTCTATATTGTAAAAAAATATGAGAATAAAGCCAATCTGGATGTTGTCCTCCCCAGTTCCAATTTTGCATATCTTTCCCTTTTGCATTGTATAAGTTTCGAAAAATTCATCGAAAAGGCAAGGTTATACAAGGAAAATAATTTTTTTTTTTCTTTCTGAAAAAGCATTTTAAGGGGTAGGGGTACAAAAATCACCATTCTATCGTGGTAGTTAGTGATCAAATTGGGGTCTTTTGCAATCATTTGTTGCTAATAATGATTCTTACACCATGTTAACTGACTATCGAGGGTAACATGCCTTTTTATGGCAAGGTTAAATGTAATAATATCCAAAATGTGAGCAAACATGCAAAAATGGTTTTGTGTACAGGAGGTATAGGGAAACGAGTGGTGATCTTACTGCCTGGGTGAAACATGCTTCGAACTTACGGATACTTCAGGTTAATAATAGCATATACCCAAGGAAATTCTACAGGAAAGAGTTCCAGTGGATCAGAACGGAAAAAAAAGCATGTTGTCGTCCCACACTAATGGCTAGCCTCGACAATTTCTTTTGATCTGGATAGTAGGACCTAATCTGATTTAATTGAACTAAATGTGAAAAATAAAAAAATGAGATAATTTTTGGGGCACCATAAGATAAAATGATTAAGAAATTATACTTAATATTTTTTATAGGCCAAGTGTTTTTCTGTGGGGAGGAATTGCATATGAAATGGATAGGGTCTTTGGGTGAAAAAGAAAGACAGCCGAAATTACCCCAAAATGGGGGCTTTCAGTGATCAATTTTACTTTTTCCAAAAAATGGGGGGGGGGGATCTTTGGCAAAATTGTTGAAAAAACTGTACTCTTTTCTACAAAATAGAAGGTCTTTGGATGATTGAAATTATCCTTTTAAAAAAAATCGGGTCGTTGGGTGGCGTGTCCAAAAGAGGGGTCTTTGGCTGTGGGAAGAGATGCTGAAACATGGGGGGTCTCTTAACCCCTTGGGCCATACCACCGCTGATGTTGATTGGATCATTACAGGGACACAACATGAGATAGCCCTGGTAACCAATAAAATTAGTGCTTCTATATGTATATTTTGTGGTAACCAGACCATTATTCTTACATATCTTGATTTGTTCATTACTGATATTACCTTCCAAAGGACCCCCACACAAATCAAAATAGTGCATTAGGGTGCGAAAAATAGGTTAGGGCCCAGGGGTATAGCATTATGGACATGTATGCATCGCCTACCAAAATGGAGGCCCCCCCCCCCCAAATGTGTTTCATTATAAGACCTATCACTGATTTTACTGCCAATATCTACTCACAATTTGTTATGTTTTCAAATGAATTAATTTCAATTAAGGTAGCCATAATGTGGAATAAAACAATAAATCATGCAGGTAATATATTTTACAGCGGCATGTATGGCTCCTGATTTCAATCACTTACACATGAATTGTTCTGAATTGGACATCCACTCACAAGAGAGCAAGCTGTGCAAACACAACAACCCCTCTTTTCAAAATGGTCAGAATTGTTAATAGTTTAAACAAGATTGTATTTACCTGTTTATTCTGTACCATACACAGTTATTAGCACATGCATTGTTTGTTACACAAGTATGTATGATTTTTAGATGAAAACTGGACACTCAGCCATCTTCAGTGGACTATTGGAAAAGTAGAAATGTAGAATTATGACATCATTGTGTCACAAAGCACTTAGGAGAAGGAAGAAACCGATAGCTATAATCGATACCCAATTTGTTACAAATATTCAGCTGGATTCTGTGCACTGAATTTACAACCCCTTCTGAAATTTTTTGCCGATTTGCTTACATGGATCATTGGCAACATTGGAAATACCCTGGTACGTGTGAACATACCACAAATCGCATATCCCAGACTTCCTTCCTGGGGGAAATTGTGGGGAAAAACCAGGAAACTATCAGTTCTTGTGTTTTCTCAAAGAGGAATTGTTACAATTTAATTTGATCCCTGTTGTGAATTATAGGAAGTTTAGTTGTGGCCTTGATTTGATTGATGTCTTAATTCAAGAATTTTGGGGTTTTAGACTATAATATAGGCTATGTGATCACGTAGCAAATTAGAGTAGGAAAACCAAGGTTCTCTCATAAACTAGTATATCATGTCTTGTCAATTCTTTTGAAACTCGCGGATGCAAGAACGCACACTTCTTTGAAAAGTAATGTTGTGGATTTTGAAAATTTGAGAAGATTGTTGCTGTTTTGGGGGGCATTTTTGTCGTCATTAGTGTTTTTGGCATGAATTGTGTTGGTAGGCAAAGATTATCTATATTTCTGTTGTTCCTACAAGTAGATGCTTGCTGTGTGAAAGCTGAAGCCATACATTATCAATACTGGCCTAGAGAGGCATTGCATTTGAATGCTAGTCGGATAACCAATTGGGCAGTAAAATTATGCTTCTAGGTGGATCGTTATGTTATTGCCCGAAGGTTAGTTTGTTATTGTTTCCCCACCAATATCTGCCCCAGTGTCTACAAGTCTCCATGTGCCTTGTACCTGTGTACTTTCATAATCCCAGTTGCTCCTAAGATGTACTTGGTTATGCAAGTCTCATTCCCGAATGAATGTTGCAACATGGTGCAAAAGCCGCACTATAATAATAGTAAGATGCTTTGAACTTTGACACCTTGCATGTGTAAACTTGGAAAACAGCCCAATTCTCTCACTTCAACCCATCAGTCATAAGGGCCTTAGAACACACACCTACCTAGGAGAGCATTTAGCACCAAGTCCCACAATGCATCAGTTTGGTACATTTCACAGCATAATTTTTTTTTTTCCCCATGCATGATCCCGGAATGTGATCCCACAAAAATCCCATTTTTAATACATAAACTCGACCTTTTTCGCCCCCTTTCCTGCACACAAAACACTAGTACTTGAAAAAAATTTAATAATGAAGGTTTATGTGGCTCTTAACTTCTTACACTGCCCTCAATTTACTGACATATTTTTTAGTACAGACATTTTAGGCCCATTGCATGTAATATGGATTATTCAAAACACCCTCGCTACTATGAAGCAAGGTTAAATGCAACCACTGTTTATTTCTTGGGACTTGCATGATTACATCTAACCTTGTACTGTCACATATTACTGATGTGAAATTGTTTTTTCTTTTTCAATATTTTTTATGGGATAAAGTGTAAAACCTAGTCTGGTATCATAAGTGGGGTAAAATTGCCCAATTGCAATGTCGATGGTTTGAAAATTCGGTTGTATATTCGTCGAGTTATATTGATATGTATTTTCTTAATTTTGTATTACGTTGACCATTTTACAATACTCTGTTATCAACACCACAAGCATATGTTGACAGTTGACAACACACTGCATTATTTAAAAAACAAAGGTGAAGTTGGCTTCGAGAAGAGGTCGGCCATGCTCTGTGGGAAGATTATCAATAAGCGACCGCTTGTAAATCACTTATCCGCCGTAAAATCATGCAAATGAGGGTTAATCGATGCTCTCATCATGAACAAGGTTGGGCCTCATGTCGGGACTTTTGGTCGGAATTAAAGGGTAATAAAATACAATAAAGTAACGGCAATCAGGATTCCAGGACAAATAAAACTAAATACGATATGGATGCCGATGAAATCTTCCCATTATGTTACTTTTAATACTCTTGTTAAAATGAACCAAAACTGTTCAGGATAATTGCCAAAGATACTGCATGTAAGCTTATCAAGCTACAAATTGATGACATTGTATAACTACAGGGAATACTTAAATCAATTGATTTTCTCCTTGAATGACGTTTTTGATGCAATCTCTCTGTGTAAAAACAATAGTAATTTCCATTCGCTTCTGTTAAAAAAACTAAAATAATTAAAAATGGGGGTAGAACTATGGTAACGTCATTATTAGTTTATTTACTAAGCTATCTACACTAGAATGCATCCCTGAGATGGAACGAAAGGTGGTTTTTATAATTCAAAAACAATTTTCAAGAAGGGCGATCAAAGGGACATGAATAATTATGGGGGATTACCTCACTTCGTGTGTTTCCAAGATATAATAACAGAATCATCTCCAAGCAGTGTCGACTTTATTGAAATACAATTCCTCCCGAAATCCAAGGTAGTTTCCGCAAAGACAGGCGCTGGAGACCCATCTTCACTTTAAAAAGCATCATTGCTACGCGCCAAGCCCGAAGGTAAAAGACATTTTCTCTCTTTTCTGGACTTCAAAAGGCCTCGACACTGTTTTTGGCGGGATGGGCCTTTATCCAGTCAGCCTATAATATTGGTATTAGAGGTAGTTTTGCTTAATACATTAATAATTATGTACCATAACGTAAAATTTAAAGTTAGATTCGGTGATGTGGAAACCGACTTTCTTAACATCGGACGGGTCAACAATGTGTGTCTTTCACCTATTTTTTTGTATTTACATCAAGAGCTCGCTAAAATTATAAGGAAGAGAAATTTAGGTGTCGTATTCTTTAAGTTAAAATTGGTGGTCTCTTTTGGGCTGATGATGTTTGTTTTGATCGGTGATAGAGAAAGACTTAGAGTACTCCTTAACACTGCAAGTGATTTTTCCAGACATTTTGGAGACTATCCTTCAACTTTTTTGTTTTTGAAAAACAAATCTAACGTCCTAATAATTGGTCAACGTCTCAATAAGCATAGGAAATGGAGACTAGGTGATAACTTCATCAACTGAGGCTAATTGGTTAGTAATATCTTGGTGTGTATATTTCCAGAAATCTATCAGATAATTCCATATTGAGGAGGTCATTAAAAAAGGTCATCGTATCATCGCTTACATTAAATCAATTATTAATGACCAAGAGAAAATTCAATATAGTATCTACGGTTGAACCTGCTATTGAAATCAATAGGCCTCCCCTCAATTACTATGCCTTTTCAGTTTGGTTTTTTGTAATGCCATTTCTACCATGGATAAGCTCGAAAGCTTCAGTACCAAATGGCTAGACCATTCTTGAAGCTCCTAGGAATGTAGCTAAAGAGGCCCTTTATGGCGATCTAGGCTGGCAGCTATCTTCCTCCATGCATGCTCGATGCGTATTAATACTTTAATCGTCTAAAAAATATGGAAAAAAAATAATCGCTGTGCCTACTTTAGAGTTACTCCCTGCGCCTTCTTATTTTTTATCTCACCCCGAATCCTTCCCTCTTCCTTGTGCTTTATCCCCTTAGAGGGTTTAAACTGTACTTAAAAATGCTAAGTTAAGTGCGTTTCAATGCCGTCCAGAAGTTATTCATCCTGGATCAATGCGCCAAAAAGGTCATTGTTAATATGGATCAACACCAATTGGGTACAATAGAGCTCACTGCAAATCTCTTTAATGTAAATTATCTTCAGTTACAAAATGGTCCATCCCTGGAGTCCCTATTACTTGTAGTACAATTTCTAGGATGTACTTGAAATCAAGGCTCGTACAACACACTTGGAATTTGGAAAGCAGAAACAAATCTTGGTCTAATATGTTTAGTACAGGCCTTTGTTGCCTATGTAACCAAGGCCAGAAACTATTGATCACTTTATGTTCGAATGTGCTGTTTTACATCCTAATAGGACTGAATTTTTCAATGATCTCCAGCAGCGCTTCTTCAGACTTACCTTACCACTTTTTCCTATTGGCCGTCTTCCTTCCTTTTCCGTATTTTCTATCTGCCGAGGAAGGGCACCTCCACTTTTTTTTTTCTTCCCCCTTTTCCCCTCTCCCCTCTTTCCTTTTTCCCTCTCTTCTCTCCATTCTTCCAGGATGCCGTCGCCTCTTTTCTATCGAGTTCCTTTCCCCCTCTGCTCTCCTTCTCTGTAGACCCGATCCTCCCATCTCCTTTTGCGCATGCATTTTCTCTCTCTGTTATTGGTATTCGCGTTACTAATTATTAGGGTTTTGGTACGCGGCCTTCCTAGCCTATGGGGCGGCAGGACTTTTTTTCTGCCCCTGCCGTGTGTTTTCACCCCTTTCTTTGGTCCTGTTCGGTGTTTTGAGACGTAGTCCCTGTTTTTCTTGGCGCTTATAATCCGTTGCGGGGAGGGAGAATCCGTGGGTATGTGTGGCGTGAGGATTTCGGGTAGGATGGATGCCCACCGGGTAGAGTGTGGTGCCGACTGTTATGAAAGTGTATCCAATAAATAATAAGGAGAATTGTCCTGGTCAAATAATTGCCACCACAGAGGTTCTTACCGTTGAAATCTTCGAGGACTTAAAATTTATACCAGCAAAATATTTGCTGTTCCTTGGAAGTTGAAAAAAAGAAACAACTACAGGTTTTTTCCTAGAACAAATATTGATTTAAAAGTCTTGCCATTAAAATTTCCATATTTTGTGGTTTCGGGTAAGTTAAAAACACTACATTAAACACATCTAAATTTTCATAAAGTTTTCCCTCTCTTGTGCTCTGTGTCCCCGGGCGCCTCTTTCCCTCCTTCCTTTTCACTTTCCCCCCTTCCTATTTTCACCCCCCTCCTCCAACCCAGATTAATGTGGTATATTTTTGTGGAGTTCACCTCATAATTAATTACGTATGACAATGAAGTAACCATTTACTAGTCCATGATTAAAGGTGCATTTTGTATTATCATACACAAAAAATTAAAATTTTTTGGCGGTTCATTTCAGGTGAATAATACTCTGTATGCATATAAAGATTAAAAACTCCCGCTTAAAAAAATGGGAACGCCTTTTCTGAAAATTTTAAAGTGACCCTTTAAAAGTTAAACAATGCAGACGGTACTTGTCCAGATAATGCAGGGCCCCTTCAAATCAATTAAAGGTGGCATTTTGTGCTCCTAACACCTCATTTTTGTGGGTCATTAGATATCCGAGAAAAATTAATTCCAAATTTCCAGTTGATTTTGATGAGGCGGTTTGATGGTTTCACAAATGTTTATATCACGGTGCCTCAGACGCCAAGGCCACTGCTAAAATTTATGTCCTTTTTCGGACAAAATACAATGACTATTTCTTCCAGAGTAATCGAATTTGCAAGTATGATTAGCAACATGCTATACTTTAGGCTAACGGTTCATGTGATTTAAAAATCTCAACTCCTTGGGTAAAGTCAAGGGATGAGACGGGGGATCACGAAAGCCCATTGTTGAAGTTTTGCGTTCATGTGATTATTGATCTTCAAATAGCTGTTTTAATAAATAAATTACCGTAAGAACAAAAAGAAGTAACCTTTTAAGTTAGGTTGGAAAAGACCATCTGAAAACAATAACGTGTTGCCTCTAGAGAATTTTATGTACCTTAAAGCATTGTGAACAATTATTCATCATCATGAACTTAATAATAATAAGGATTACTGAAGTTACATATGATGGGAATATTCAAAGAAGTTTATATTCAATAATAATAATAAAGGTAACTTTTAAAGGATGTTGTTGTTGTCTTTGAATGGCAGCATATTATAGGCTACTGCATCATTGACTCTGGTTTTCAATTGTTTGTACTCCTGATATTGCTGTAACATACTAAAGAACAAAATGTTTTTAAAGACCATCTTGTGATTTTAGCTACCTTTTTTGTTTATGGTTCAGTAATATCCTTTCCTTTAAAAACATGCAAAATTGGGCTGGGACTTTTTTATGTTATGATCAATATTATTTCACATTGCTTCATCCCACTGTTGTTGGAATTTCGACAGAAAATAAAAAGTTTGAGTTTCTTCTAGATCAGATCATAAGATTTGGCGCGCATGGCTGTACCCAGCCAGGAAACTTTTTTTTTGTTTTTCTTGGCCTAATATGGAAATTTATTATGTTTGTGCAAATTTACTGCCACAAAGATGTGATTTGGTGCATAGATATTGATATTGGCCTTAATGATTTATATTTGATCCAGAAATCAACAAACCGAAAGGTTTCTTGGGAAAGTATTTCTTTGTGACAAGTATTTATTGTATAAAAAAGACACAAAACTGGTACAAGTGTGATTTCAAGTACTTTTCTCATAATTGGCAAGAAGCATTCGTACCTCAAAACCCGGGGGGGCACTTGTATCCAGGGGGATATGAGGCTTCTGTGAACAAGAAAGCGCGTTAACAGGGTCTCCTTCAAAAGGCGATGTACGCGCGTTCATGATTAGGGTGTCAAAAACAGCAAAATAGGGAAAAAATGGTATGGTTTTTTCATACCCTGAAATTATGATGTCCGCGAGGGATCAAATCATCAAAAATATTGTAATTGGAAGTAGAGAAGTGAGCAAAGCCAGATATATGAGGGTATATATCAAAACAATTGAGATTGCTCATTGTTTTAGGGATCGAACAAAATGACAGAAGACTTGGTTATGGTAGGCAAAAACAGACCAAAATGCGTGTTTAGGGTGCATGGTTTTAGTCGGTGGACATACTGTTTAGGGTTGAATTTCGGAAGTCAGTTCACGAATCATATCCACATTTGAATACAAACGGGCCTCCCCGGGGCTGGCTCCAAAATTTTGAAGTATACTCTGAAATGTGAACATAATGGTATACTGAACTATGATGAGTTAACATAATGTTGGTGTTGTTTGGCGTCAATATTAAACAAAATTAAAAAAAGCAAAAAACTAAAAAATTAAAAAAAAAAAAAAAAAAAAAAAAACCATAATTTTTTAAATTTAAAAAATCCTTATCACATCCCAGGATGAGCCAGACCATGCAGTGAAAATGGAAAAAATCAAAGTGAAACATCGATACTCAAGAAGCTGATCATATTATTCATGCACGATTTCTGGGACACAAAACATAAGCAGAAATCAAAGTTCCGAAAGCTCCCCAACAACGCATCGAAGCAGCGGACCCTATTATCAACGTACAAGGGATCGTTATCAGCCAGCATCGGCTCTCTTGACACCTTATCCTGAGCAGGTTGAAACTCTTGCCAGCAGGGAAGGATGACCGGGACAGTCCAAGTTATGATAGCGATTTATAATTGGGCCAACAAATAAGCGGGTGTTTGAGTATTACGGCTAGCTCTGGGCTGCTTATTCCCTGTACGTGTGACTCAGAATACACGTAAATCATTGTAGGTAGTCAAAAGGGTTTCCAACACACTCTGTGTCATACAGTGTTTGTTTGAGAGAAATATTGTAAGTGTCTATGGGTATTTCTGATAACATGTAGGGGTAGGGGTAGCTGATTTGGACTGTTAGAATCTGATTGCAAGTGAATATCTGCATCCTTCTGAAGATAGCAAAATATTTCAACTAGGCATGTCCATCTTGTGTGGAAAGTATTATACTTGATTTGTGAAGTGTTGTTTTTAGTATATCGTTTTAAAGTGGGAGTATGATCTTTTCATTTCACTGGGTGAGATCAGATTGTTTCGGCTGCTTTTAAATAATAATATGAGGAGAAAAAAATCCAGATATCTATGCTTCAAAAGTGAAGAGTGGCATGCGGACTACTTGCGAACAACCACAGTGCTATATGTATAAGTTGTAAAAGGTTTGTTTAAATTAAATAAAAAAAGAAAAATTAAAAAAAAAAACTGTGTAGGGTCGCCAGGCAAATGTTACAAGAAATAAGAACACATTAAAAGCATTTTAAAGAGTAGAATGGTTTTCTAGTTTTCAGTTGCACTTTTATTACAAGGAAACATGTATAAAAAGAAATCTCATAACGGATTAAAGTAGATGTTTGTTTGATACATGAGCTAAGATTGCATTAGGAACCACATCACCTTGTTACAACTTGATCTCCGTTGACCTTTGACCTGGTGTTGTGAAATTTGACCTGCAATAGTTCTAAGCTTTATTGTTCCGACGAACGAGTTCGTGGAACGGGGGGGGGGGGACTATAAAATGGCAGCCGTCCCGCCTGTTCGTCCGCGTCGTTCGTACCTCCCGTCTGTCGATAAAAATGTTTAACCATGTTTATACGATTTTGTCTGGAGTTCCGTAAGGGTGGGTGACAATGATGTAACCTGGGGAAAGAAGCGGTGGTTGAGTTTTGACTGAGTAGAATTTTGGGGTAAAAGATGCTAAATTAGTATCTAATTTGCATACTTTATGTAAAGTCCTGCAAGGCTGTTTACACGTTTTCTGGAGAGTTCCGCTACAGCATATAATGATTATAACTTGGATGGAGGTGGAAGGAAGTGGGTGAAGAGTTTTAGACCTGATTAGCCTTGGGGCGTATTTCGGGCAAATGAGTATGTCAAGAGCTAATTAATATGCAAAAATCAGCGTAATGCTATATTTTTGACAACTGTACATGGGATACCACATTCCATGCGCCTGCATGAAGGAATAGGGGCACATCTTTATGCCAAATTGAAACGTTAGTGATTGGGATCTATGCGGCCAGCGGCTTAGGTTTGCAAATGAGATAATTAAATCTGCGTAATTGCGGGATCTCTGAAAGGTTACATCGGATAGGCAAAAATTCCTTCGCTACATGAGACTACTATGCCATAGGAGGGGGTGGGTGTTGGGGGAGGGGTTAGGGAGAGAGAAAAATGAAAAAAAATGGGGAGGGGTGGGGTGGGTGTTGAGAGTGTTGGGGAGGGGGTAGGGGGGGTATGGGGGAGTGGTGCGGGGGCGTGGGGGGAAGGGGGTGGCTGTTGCAGGGTGTGGATGGTGGGATGTTGCGGGGTGGGGTTGGGGAGGGGTGAGGGTTTTGCAGGGTGTTGGGGATGAGATGGGTGTTGATGGGTTTTGGGGGAGGGGTTGGGGTGTTGTATTGGCTTTATCGCATGTTAGTGATCGCGACATTCGGCGTGGTCATATTTTACGCATCGCGTAAATACGGAGTTCGACCTTGTTAACATAGGTTACACCTTTATGTCATTTAAATAAGAAATCGAAAAAAACGCCCAATGGGCGCAAAATGTATTTTAAACTGATTCCCCACGTTATAAGCTTTAATGTAAAACATCGGTTACACCTTCCTATCATTTCAAAATAAGAAAAATAGAAAAAAACGCCCAATTGGGAGCCAAAAATGTGTTAAAAAAACGAATCCCCAAACTTATAAACTCTTAATTTAACATAGGTACAACTTCCTATCATTTTCAATAAGAAAATAGAAACACCGCCCAATTGGGCGTAATAAAATGTGATAAAAACTGAATCCCCAAGTTATGAGCTTCAATTTAACATAGGTTACACCTTCCTGTCATTTAAATAAGAAAAGAAAGAAAATAGAAAAAACGCCCAATTGGCGAAAAATGTGTTAAACTGAATCCCGCCAAGTTTATAGCTTAATTTAAACAGTTACACCTTACATATTCATTTCAAATTAAAAGAAACAGAAAATAGAAAAAAAAGCCCAATTGGGCCGCAATGTGGCTAAAACTGAATCCCCAAGTATAAAACTTTATTTAACATAGGGGACACTTCCTATTCATTTCAAATAACAATGAAAATTAAGAAAAATAGAAAAAAAACGCCCAATGGGCGCAAAATAATGTGGTTAAAAAATGAATCCTACAAAATTTTAAGCTTTAATTAATTGTAGGTTACACCGTTCCTGTCTTTTCAAATAAAGGATGGTACTAAAACTTCGTTTTAAATATATCAACACAATACATGGTAAAAGCTGTCAATCATAGTAGCATAACTCTACGTGCCCCCCTGGAAAGGGTCTTATGATAACTCTTCCTAGTGGGGACTGCCACCCTTTGAATCGATCTCTGCAAGTTTTACCAAACTCCATTCAAAAAAGCAAGTCTTCCAGAGACTAAAATCAAAGAAATGCCTTTTTTAAGGTGCCCATTTCAAACATGCAATTATATTATTTCTTTGTCTGAAATTGCATCGCACTACGCACCCACACTAAAACTCCAAAATTAATAGTAGTAGTAGATCATTTTCATCAAAGAGAAACATTTAATGAAATGACCTTCAGCTAAAGAAATAGACTCCTTCGCCATTTTGACGAGCATGAGTGGTTTCTCTAGTCTTTTTGTTTTTTTTTGGTTTTTTTTTTTTTGTTTTTCGGGTCGCGTAAGGCAGACCCGAAAAAAATTCCACAAATATCACTCATTAAATATTTATTTGTTCAAATGGCCACAAAACCTAACTACATTTTACTCTTTGTTACATAGATTTCTTTTCAAATTGATATCCATCCTTGTGGAAAGTAGTAATTTTCTGTTCAAATTTGTAACTACTGAGAGGGGGCACTTATTATTTTTCAAACAGAAAATTACAAATTCTTTATTTTTGTTTTTCCATATTATTGCCTGTTCTTGGGACTGGTGGGGGGAAAACAGATTACAGAAGTCCCGCGTAAGGGTTTGCCTAGGATTCAGTTTAGGTTGCCTTTGATAACAAGGAAATCTGATTTTTGTGCAGTGGCGTACCGAGGCAGTCTCGAATACAGAGTGGCAAATTTCCAAGGCGTCCCGCCAGAGGGGGCCAAATTGTAAGTCGTCCCCGGTGATTTGCTCCATTAAGTCGAAAACTTGACAAAATGCGCGCGTAGCCCCGGAAAATTCACCTAATTTACTTCAATTTTGCCCCCAACATATGGCTGAACATGGTCGAATTCCCCACGAAGAAATGCATATTTGGGTTCCATATCGTCCCGCTTTTCAAGCAGGGGGGAAACTTGCCCCTACCGGCCACCCCCATCCCACCCCAAGACCCCCCCCCCATTCCCCCCCACCCCACCCCCACCCCCCCCCTCCCCACCACCCCCACCCCCCCCCCCCACCGGTCGGTACGCCCACATGTTTTTGTGCCTCTGCAAGAATTGAAGCAGGCAATCAAGGATTACTATGGTGTATGTATGTGTGTGTGTGTGTGTGTTGTGTGGGGACAAATGGTAACCCTTAATAATTGCATGCGGATGAGTTCCGTAAGGCCTATGATGATGTAACTTGGTGGAAAGGAGGGGCGTGGTGAGAGTGACCATGTTGGTGACCCTCATGTGACTTGGTGACCTCATGCGACATTTGGCCCATTCATCAAAACCGCAAGGCAGGACAACACTAATGGTCCGGGGACCCACAAGTGTATTTTTTATTCAAGATATTATTCACTAATTTTGGAATCAGAAAAGTGCTTGTTACAAGTTATTTCACACTGCTTTGTTTGTTATGTTCCAGTTATATTGGGGGAGGTGGTCGATATATGTTTTTTTTTGTTTCATGAATGGGTACACGAAAATGGGGGGGGGGGGGATCGGTTACACTCCAACTTTTTTTCAGTTTTATTTACTTCATTTATCTTAAAATAGTTGATATCTGTTCAAAGAATTGATGTATATGTATTGCTAGAAGCCTGAGGTCTTTGATTAAAACCTTTTAGCCCGAGTGGATTAGCATTCGAGAGTTACAGTCAAAAACTTCAACTAGGTAAAGGGGGATACGGCGGGGGGGGAGGCGGTGGGAGCCCAATAGACATACACACACAACGGTTGAAAATGGGTTCACCTATAAATTTAAACTAAGTACGAGAAGAGTGAAAAACTTGTGGGGTCAAAATTGCAATATCACTGTCCGGAATGATTGAAGATCTACTCATGATACAAACTAAGGTACCATTTAAGTAATAATTCGGTAAATTAGATGTTATTTAGGTTACAACTTTTGATCATTTGGGATGTTAGGCTGTTCTGCTAAAATATATCCCCAAAACGATGGTTAGAACAGGAAAATTGGATTAACTTGGTTTTAATATCTTTATATTCTCTTCTTTAATCCAAACATGGTCTCCCTTTATAAACGGTAGTAGCCTATGAAGCATTAACATGTAATTTGTGACCCAACGTCATCCTTCAACCAAAAATTGTGGCATTGGGTGGACCGGTAGGAGTACATGAGTTCAGAGAACATTTATGAGTTATGTAAAATCAAACACACGGTTTTAATTGTAGTATACAACTAAAGCATGATTTAAAATTTGGTTATAGAATAGATATGATTCATGAAACAATACACTTGTATAGGGGTTAATCAAGACCTTGAAGAATGTGCGCATAAGCAGCCGATCCGTGTAGTTTTGCATGTAGGATGAAGTTTGTAAATTCAAAAAGGTTTAGTAGCTATGGGGATACAAATTTCAATTGTATAAGTAAGTAAGAAATTGCCCCTTAAACACTGTTAAGTTACATATGGGTTTGTCATCTTTGCTCAAAATGGTAAATCAGGGCGACTTTAAATATTTTCATTGACTTATAATACAATGGATCACCCCCACCCTGTAATATTACTGATCACCCTGTATACTTAATATTTGATCATAACTTTGGCAGAAACCCATATCCATGTAATCTCTTGAAAAAAATAGGATTAAGTACTTGAATCAAAGAATTTAATCTTCAAAAGACCTTTTTTTTGTCAAACTTGAATATAAGTGAATTTGACCACCTCCTGTATGTTAAAACAGAACAACATTAGTTATCATCTCCTTTATTATTTTTTGAGTACCCCTTTTGGTCATGTCTTCAAAACCCACTGTTTTGGACCTTTGCCCATTTTTTGAAAAAAATGACCACGGTATATTAAAATGACAAAACTGTAATTTTTTCTTAATGTTACACAACAATCCAAACAACCAACAAACACCCGATAGGAAATTTTACCCACCCTAAATATTGTCTCTCTTTTGGCCATATATGACATCTTTGTAGTATAAGCGTTCCAAAAATGCATACTTATATTTGCACATTTAAGGAATAAAAGTTATGTTTGAGTAATACAATATGGTGCCTTTTTTTTTGTCATTTTGGCATGTGTTAAAAAATTTTTGTACCCAGTTCATTACAATGGCCAGTTAGATCTGAATGGGGTTAGGTCTAATGGGGATTAGGTCTGAATGGGAGTTAGGTCTGAATGGAGTTAGGTCTGAATAGTGTTCGGTCTGAATGGGGATAAAGTGTGAATGGGGATAAGTCTGAATGGGTAAGTTCTGAATGAATCCAATTAAGGAGAATCATGCTCTAATACTAGTTTGGGTGGGTAAAAGCCTTTAGGCCTAGTGCTGGAGATCCCTGGTTCAGTTCTTGCAATTTGCAATATGGTATGCCGCCAACGATGCATCAGAGAGGGGTTTTTCCCGATGCATCATGGGAAAAAGTAGACCAATCCAAGTCTGTGTTAATGCAATATTACACAGGAACATATCACTGATCATTTAGTGTATCAATATGATGAGTCAGATTGTTGTGTGAATGCACATTAACAGCTATTTACAATAATCCTCGGCTTTCTCTTCCGATCAAACTTTTCGTTGAGAGCCTGTTTTTCCAACATAATCACAGCTACTTGCGGTGTTAATCCAAAGAATTAACGAAAATGTTGACCCTTATATGCTTTATTGTTGCACATCTCTGTACACAACAGTTCCAAGTAGTTTCAGTCTCTCTCCGCTTCCCTGAAAGTT
>JAMKCH010011357.1:0-87546 GCA_023653785.1 Ophioderma brevispina
GAAATATTAACATCACAATTTCTCAAAAGCAGTATTTTTTTTGAGTTAAGAGCTTTCTGATTGTCAACCCTCACATGATACCTCAAATGTTTGACCAAATAGCACATAGAAATCAGGAAATCTTACCAATCATGTATTTGGAAACTGAAAGTTCCTGAAATAGTAGTACTCCGTAAAAACATTTGTGAGGCTGGTCCGGGAGCACAAATATCCTGGACCAGATAATTCCTGACATGTGTAAATTATGGTGTCCAGTGGACTTCAATTTAAAACCTAAGTGGAACCCCTGATATGGCCTCCAATTTTTCTGTATTAACCTTTTAAAAATATTATTTCCTCAATTTATTTTGAGAAAAGATTTCTCAACCGTAAAAGTAACTTTTGTTACTATAAAAGAGAGAAGGGGATACCCTAGTTGTTTTTGCTAAGTGCACCTATTTTAGATTGCACAATGGGGAAGTGGGGGAATTCCCCAATAATGCGCTGAACTTAGAAACTGAGTCAAAACTTGTTTAGCTGGAATCACAACATGTAAGATCAGGGAATTTCCCCATACAGTTAGAGATGAAAGGATGTAATTTAGATGATTTATTTTTTGAAATCTGATTTGTTTGGTGCGAGGTTAATGGTTATGCATGATGATGATGTATATTATTGTAGAAATGGGAATCTAGCTGTGGATGTAAATAGTACTTGTGACTGAAGTACTGAGGTCAGAGTTTGTTATCAGGCTAGACATCATGTTATATCTAGTTTATTATCTACAATAATGGTAATTTATGCTCCACACAGTCCAGGATTATTATATTTTCAATTCATGTGAGCAGAGTTCTGTAATTATTCTAACTGTCCCGGTCTTGTGAACCGAAAGTGCTGGGAATCAAATAAGGATTCCAAATTGGGACAGATAGAAAATCGGGTTGATTATCTTGGACGGATAACTGTGGAATATTAGTGCCATCGAGGACTTATAAATCCTTGTCGTCTTGAGCTGCTGGACAAAAGTTATCTTCACGACTGAGAAGATTTCCCATGGAATAAATTACCTGAGATTATACAATAATTGGTGGTCCTAATTGCAATCTGTACACATTATTGGAGGTCTACTCGACTGTATGTGCCATAATCATCATTTACCTGCAAAACACGCCTCTTTTGGGAACATTAAGTACAGTAATATCATGTGGTTGTAATTTTACTAAATATGTAATGTTGTTTTGGCACATAACCAATTCGTGAACCAATTACAAATCATTGGGGGTTTTTTAAAATCTTTTTATATTATATAAATTCAATCACTTGTGCACAAGGCTCTTTATTTGTGTTTGAAGGTAGTTCTGACCTTAGAACGCCTACAAGACTTCAAAACAATACAAATCTCCGAGGGGGTGGTAACCCACCACATCCGCCCTTGTAAAAAACCGTTTACAAAAGGCTTGGTAAAGACTAGGTTAAGTGTTAATTGTGATATATTGTGTATTAAAAATTTGGCTCCTTTACAAAATTAATCTACATATTTAATACATCTCACTTTAAAACAACTTGCTCACATTAGTTAATAACAATAATCACACCTCACCTCCACTCGATCTACAACTCGCTCCACCACTCGCTTTACAACTCACTCCACAACTAACAAATATTAGTTACAGCAACAACACACTACTCCAACTCGCCTCACAACTCACTCAAACTCGCTCTTCAACTTAGTACAGCAACCAACAATAATCACAACTCGTCCACACTCGCTCTACAACTCGCTCCACAACTTCGCTCTTCAACTCGCCAAAGTACAACTCGCCCTACACAACTCGCCCTATAGCCCATTCCCCCATATAATATTAATCATATTATTTTACATTTAGTATATACAAAAGTGAAAAAAGGTGAACCTATGTGTCTCTTATCCAGTTTGGGGGGTAATCCCTTTGTATTATTTCATATAGGATTTATGTTTTACTCTAGGACCAACAGAGAGGCGCGCAATCTTTAGAAAGTTAATATTATGTGTGAGATATACTGTAAGTTTAACAACGCACACCACCAATCAAACATTGCTTCAGCTCGAGTGATGTGCCTAGAAATTCTTTTAAACGACCACGACGATATTATTTACGTGCCATAGTATAATGTTTACCGCAATATCATTTCATGTAGCGTTAGGTAGACGTGAGACGTGAAATAATCTCTGATTCTAAGTAATCTGCAGCTGTCCTCCTCCAGATATAAGACAGGCGTCCTTGAGACGTGGACCAGTCTCATCTGATTCCGCTGGGCTAATGTGGATGATTGAGGATTATTGTACTTAGTAGCGATAACATCGCCCATCTGTTATTCTTCAAATTAAGTAAAACCTATAATTTAGCATTATTTTGACAATTCAAGTGTGAATTTGTTTTGATTACTTTGTAAAAATGAGATTATGTGCTAAATTAATTACTGCATTCTTTCTCTCATCTTTTTTTATTCTCTCTCTCTCTCTCTTTAAATTAATCTTTTTGTACCGGTGTGAAAAGGCAGATATAGTCCGGTGGAGCCCTGGCCGGGGCTCCTAGACGATAACGGATTCAAAGCGTGAAATTAATGTTGCGTAAAGAGTTGACTGAATCGATTGCCTATGTTCCCTTGTTCCTGGACTATGAATACGCCGGTCAATGGTTACTTCTACACCGGTTGTGAAAGTAATTATAGTCAGGCAGGTATCATAGGATGGCTCCATCCGGACAACGGAATAAAGCCTGAAACTAATGTTGCGTGAAGAGTCAACTATCGATTGCCCTATGTTCACCATTGTTCAGTGGACTGGGAGCCGGGAGTATATCTCTGCCACCACCGGCTCATGTTGCTGAAGTGAAAAAGAATGAGTGATTGATTGAATTAATAACTGAAGTTTTGTATTAATTACATGTGAAAATGAATTAACAAGTTAAAAAAAATTGCTTTATGCAATAAATGTATATTAACAAAAAAGTTGGCCACCACAAAAAGCCACCAAGATCCAAAAACCAGAATAAGAATCACATCACAGGTTATAATAAAGTCAAAAGAGCACTAAGGAAGCTGAAGTGCGAAGGCCCCATTGGAAAAACTTGGTCCAAATTTCTTCTATCCGAATTCTATGGTGAAAACGTTCTTATACATTCGTAAACGAATGCCACTCCTTAATAAACCTCGTTTTTAATCGATAATATACAGAGAACTTTAAGTGCATTGAATATCGAAATTTAGATTTTTAAATAAATTATCCTACTTGGAAAATACAACTTTTGGTGCCTTTTAACATTTATATTGTTTCTGTTGCCGAGAGGATTTGTGCAATTTCCGGCAATATGGAAAATGTATTGTTTTCTTCATGTAAGCGACAATACACGGTTAATTTGCATTTTAAAACAAAAGAATGAATTGCCGCTTTGCATTTAGTAAAACAAATAAAAAATAAAGCAAAATAACAAAAATCTTTGGAAAACACTCAAAATTAAGGAAAGTGCCATTTTAGTGGTATAATTTAAAAATCTATAACAAAGAAAAGGTAAATGAGATATTAATTAATTGGTTTATGAAAATCAGCGTACAATCTTTAGCTTAGAGAAGTACCGGTCATAAGGGTGGTTTTTTGAAAATGGGTGATTTTTTACTGCCAAAACCTGCATTATTTTGGTAAAAAGACATAATAAATTATAACGAGGTTTCACATGCATACTAACTCATTATTTTGGCCTTATATGGCCTCACTACCTGAAGATTAATTGTCATTCGTAACATTTAATCTGTTCTTTGATGTGAACCAATACTTAATAACGAAGCGTGTGTTGCATGAATGCGTATAATAAGAGATTAAAGACGAAAAATAAACTCAATTCAATGCACGCGAGGATCAAGTAAATGATACAACCCGAGAAAGTAACTTGGTAAATATTATAGAGAAGCTCGGCGAAACTGGCGAGCACAGAACTAAATAAAGACGAAAAATACGCGGTCTCGAACCCAGACCCTATTATCTAACATAATGCACGCAGCTCAGTCTGATATCCGTCATACGCTTTGCGTGCATCAGTTCAAATATAGAGTAATAATATGAATATGTGTTAAAATGCAACGTAGAAAAATAATAACAACTTCGTGAATTAAACTTGCCTTCTTGTTCAATCACCTGTATCGATCAATTCGCCGTTGTTTGTTGATGGACAGGTTCCATCACCTGTCACATTTTAAAAGCCATAGTGTTTGACCAGGTAATGATGTCATTTGATTACATGCATTATTCCTGCGGAGAGCACACACAAGAGGTGGAGACCAAAAACATATATTTTCCTCGTTTTAAAATTGACAGTTACACAGGTAGCCGATAGTATTTTGAAGTTGGATTCTCCAAATGAAGGTATGTGGTCCGATCATTTGAAATGCTGTTTTATCATTTATACATTGAGATGCTTAGGCCTAGCACTAGTGTGGTCTTTACTACATGGATCCATGGATTCATACTGTCACCCATGGAAGACTGTGTATTGAATAGTCCACATGGCCTATAAGTTGGATTGTTTACGTGCTGTTGTTGCCTCAAAAATAGTGAAAAAGATTGAAGCTTAATCTAATTCACTTTAAGTTGCGAATACTTAAATACTGAATTTTACTTGCCCAATTTCATAAAATCAAGGAAAAAGTCCATCGCACCCATTGTTAAGGGTAATTGACAAAGCTATCATAAGCTGTGAAATGGCGTTCATGAGTGACTTCTTCTCAATTAAGAAGCCTGACCATGTTACATAAGCTATTGTCCATTTATTAATCTTTGTTTTCGAGTAGTACAACTCCTGTCAATTTAAAGTAAACAGTAAAATATCACCAAAACATGCATGTTACCATACTACGTGTCCTTGTGTGTTTGAGGGTTTGTAATGACTAAAGCTGATGACACATTCGATAAGTGTAGGCCTTTACGTGTGTTTTAGGGGCTATGCTGTCTCGTAACCAGTAGGTCGCCATGCCGTGTAAGGCAGGCCACATCCTCATACTTCGTTTAACTATTTTTCGCCATAATTAATTCTGACAAATATTTTTTTTCCGAAGATGTAGTTTAATATTGAAAACTTTTAATTTTTAGCTGAAAACTTTTTGACTGAAAAAATAGTTTATCGAGAAAAACTTTGAATATTGACAGTTTTTAGCTGAAAACTTTTTGACTGAAAAAAATAGTTTATCGAGAAAAACTTTGAATATTGACAGTTTTTCATACATAAAACCCTGGTCAAGTTTATAATCTGAGTTTATCAGTGATCATTTTTGAGCTGAGAATTACAAGGTTCTAAATGACATTTTGAATTATTGTGAGATATTGTTAAATTTATATTTGCTATAAGCTTTAAAATGATATGTATATTTTTAGTTTTTTAAAAATGTAAATTTGAGGGCCACACTTCCGATAAGATAACATTTCTTTGGTTTTATATTTTGTTTTGGTATTTTTTTAAAGTTCAAAGATAAAGGCCCGTATTCCAAAAACTTGTTTAACTAAACGCGATTTTAGCTTGAAATCGCCGTAATTTAAAATTGCGTTTAAGAAAAACGCGTTTAAATATTTTTAACCATTTTCTTGCTTAAACAGAAGCTTAAACACGAGTAACATCGTCGTTATTTAAAGACGCTAACTTGAGTGTATAAAAGGCCCTATTGTATTTTAATGGTTGAGCGCACAAAGTGTATCATGGCTTTCCGTAGCGTTTAAGGTGATACACCAACTGGGCGAGAACGATATGTACCATTGCTGTTGTCAATTGGACAGTGCAATGGGCCGTGCACTTGACGGAAACACACATTAAAACACTTCTCAAACTAGCCCCGCACCTAGTTTAAATTCAGTTCGATGCATTTTGGCGGAGTTAAAATTGCGTTTAACTTTAAAATCTTTTCTGGAATTGCGTTTACTCAAACGATACGTTTATTTCACATATAAACGTTCGCTTAGCTTAAAATCGCGCTAACACCTTTTTGGAATACGGGCCAAAACGTCTATATTTCAAAATCACCAAAAGGTCAGTTCGAACCTCGTAATTGTAAGCTCACAAAACCCATTTTATTTTGCATATGCAAGTTGAAAAACTTTTTTTTAATTTTTTTTATTTGATAAACGTTTATCAGCAATAAATAATAATTTCGTTAACATGTATTACACTGTCATCGCACCTTAATCCCTAGATTCATTCCTATGTTGCTATTTCCCCCTCTCTTCGTTAGTCAGACAAGATTATTTACTGCATGTCATTGTTGGTTTTGTTATGTCCTTGTATGTCTGTTGTATATGTTTTTGTCACTATGTTATACTTAAGGGGCCGTATTCTCAAACGATGTTTAAAATAAACGGTGGTTAGGCCTAAACTGTGGTTAGCTAAACGCACTGTTTAAAAAAACCGCAGGTTAAATATTTTAACAAGTCGTTTAGCAAACCACTGTATTTCAACGCCGTAAATATCATCCACCGAGCTGTGACTTATCTTCGCCTATATCATTACGTGTGCGTGAACAATATTTATATGACAGACAATGCCTTCCGTAGTTGTAAATGCAACGCATGAAGCCCACGGGTAAATTTCAAGAATGTCGCGTTACGCAAGGAGCTTTGGAATGTGTTGAATGATGGAGACAAAAGTCCGGGCCTATTTAAAACTGTTTTATGTCGTTGTGCCGCACTTGCTATCATTCAATACTATAACAGATAAACACGAGCATGAAAATAGAAGCAAAGGAAAAATGGACGAGAAGAAATGAACTGAGGACTCGGAAAAGAAAGATAAAAGAAATAAAGGAGGTAACTGTTTTAACCACGAGTATCACAAAAGAGCTGAAAATATCAGGCATTTGATGAAAACGTGAAGTTAAACACACCTTAAACTACCCCGGTGTAGAAGTAATTATCGTCCGGCGTACTCATAGTCCGGGAACAATGGTGAACAATAGGGCAATCGATCAGTTGACTCTGAACGCAACATTAGTTTCACGCTTTATTCCGTTATCGTCTATGGACTGTGGCTCCCGCCGGACTATATCTGCTTTCACACCGGGACCAAGTCTAAGTTTAACAACGTTTCAGGCATGTTTAACGATGTTCGGCTAAAATTTAAACAGCGTTTAATAGTCTAGTGGGTAGAAGGGGTGTTCGTGCACCCCCCTGATATAAACTTCTAATCAACGTCTTTATATCAGAAAAAATGCGTAGAAAACGATTAGCTATGTTAAAAAAATAAAAAAAGTGTCCCACGTATCATTTTTATGCAAATTTATGCAAATTAGTATCGCCATTTCAGAACTGTTGATAAATGAACAAATGAGGTGCCTGGACCTATGTTTCGAGGGTCAAAGATCAAGATGGAACTATTTTGAAAATTACCAGATGTCCCCATGATGACATAATATGCAAATTAGGGTCGTCATTAGCTAAAAATACAATCTTCGATATATCTCAACCAATACTGTTGATAAATGAACAAATAAGGTGATTGGACCTATGTTTTGAGAGTCAAAGATCAATATGGAACCATTTTGAAAATTACCAGATGTCCCCATGATGACATAATATGCAAATTAGGGTTGCCATTAGCTAAAAATCCATATTTGGGGCATATCTTGGCCAATATTCCACATACCTGCCCAGATAAGATGACGAGACCTATGTTTTGAGGGTCGAGGATAATTTTAAAGGTACTCATAAATTATGTTCATGTGTCACTAACATGTTCACCTGCAAGTACTAAGAATATGCAAATTACGGCCTTCAATTTCGATAGTCTCGTTTTGGGGGTAATTGTAAGAAACTTTGTGGGCCAAGTATATTTAGACTTGCATATCTATACATAATACTTGTAACATTTCTCTTAAATTCAAGATATGGGATGGTACAAGACTAATGCGACACTAAGATACTGTGTTGTTATCATGCCGAAAAGAAAACGTGAAGAACAGAACTCTACCGTCTCCAATGACACTCTGCCAACATGCATGTGATATCCACATTCCACCAGAATTTATTTTCCGTGACAAAGTAGAGATAAAAGGCGTTACCCACAAACCCCGGGCCCACAAAGTGCCCTCAAGTCTAATCCTCTTGGAAGAACAAAGGGAACAAGTGAATCACGGGCCCACAAAATGGGTCTGGTTCAACTTTATCGAGTGTCAATATGTCGCTCTCCTCCTTCGTAATATTCGGCAGGCTTTCCATGAGTCCATAGACCTTCCTTGGCCTCCAACACAGTCGACAACATGGAGGTGGCGTCTGAGAAATTCATACCTGCTGACCATATCCGGTTCCTCTGCATGGTTATAGCTTGTAAAGACGACTTAGAAATAAGCGCAAAATTTTAACGTCTACGGGCAATACCTGTACAGTGCAGTGCTAGAGGGGCAATGGAAATAACTCTGCAATACTGTAAGTCTCAGATATATGTTCCAAAGCAAGCATCTCACCATGATTCTGCGCCGATTTGGCCACTCTGACAGTTTATGATTTTGGTTTAGAGTTAGAAACAGCCCTGCCCAAGGCCCTGGATAAAAGAATCAACATAGGCCTCAACATAGACCTTAAATTATGACAGAAGTCAACATCGTATTGCACTGGGAAAATGGATATCTTGAATAAATCTCTACTAATGTCCATGGCAGCAACATTGTCAACAGTGCTGCAGGGGTCACGATACAGGAATTGCAAATGGAGTCAAAAGCCAGAAGACAAAATGCTGCTGGGGGTAGATAAATTGCAAGGTCAGCTTGAAAATCAACACACCAGTAGTTCTCCCACCATTTCACTTCATGCGCATTGGCCCAAAGTTTCCTGATGGCTCATCATTCACACCATTTTTTGAGAATGGCACGATCTATATATACTACCATATGCAAGAATATTTTGTATGGCTTTTTTATCAGGTTTATCGGCAACAAAGGCAAGATGCCCGTGTCTGGATTAGGTACTCATCCCTGCAACTGGGACTCCCCACCCAGAAAATCATAACTCGATGGTCTATGACTCATTGAAAGCCTGCAGAATATTGCGACGAAGGAGAGCAATACCTTGGCACTTGTCCACGTTTCCAGGAGTGTAAGCTTGTGCAATAGCTTCAGAAACAGTTATTCCCAAAATGCAACTGCATACTTTTTGTGGTGATCTGTCTTTGTGAAGGAGATATGGTCTTTAATTGGGTCCTTCTGTAGGCGTTTCAACAGGTTCTCAGAGCAATAGTTTTCGTTTTCATATCACGCACACACACAGACACACACAGACACACACACACACACTTAAAAGAGCACACACATACACACAAAAGCAAGGGTAGTGAAGATAACAGTAAGATCTGTTTTTGAAGATGTGAGGTCCAATGTCCTACAAGACTAACAAATGTTTTCTGGTTGGCACCTGACATACGAACATAGTCGTTCTATTTGCCTTCTTGATTTTATGTTACAATATGGATAGTACATGACGGATGCATGTTGGCAGAGAGTCATCGAAGACCGAATAATCCTTTTTCTTCACATTTTCTTTTTGGCTTGATTACAACATGTCACTAAGTCTTACAATAGTCTTTAATCATTGCATACATTGGACATGTTGAATTAAAGAGAAAGGCCCGTATTCTCAAACGATGTTTAACGCTAATCACTGGTTAAATCGCAATTTAAACGCCCGCTAAAATAAACGCAATTCCCAAAGCATGGTTAACTTTAAACGCTGTTTAAATTTTAGCCGAACATCGTTAAACATACCTAAAACGTTGTTAAACTTAGACTTGGTCCGGAGGTAGTTTAAGGCGTGTTTAACTTCACGTTTTCATCAAATGCCTGATATTTTCAGCTCTATGTGATACTCGTGGTTAGACCAGTTACCTCCTTTATTTCTCTTTTCTTTCTTTTCCGAGTCCTCAGTTCATTTCTTCTCGTCCATTTTTCCTTTGCTTCTATTTTCATGCTCGTGTTTATCTGTTATAGTATTGAATGATAGCAAGTGCGGCACAACGACATAAAACAGTTTTAAATAGGCCCGGGCTTTTGTCTCCGTCATTCAACAAATTCTAAAGCTCCTTGCGTAACGCGACATTCTTGTATATAATTTACCCGTGGGCTTCATGCGTTGCATTTACAACTACGGAAGGCATTGTCTGTCATATAAATATTGTTCACGCACACGTAATGATATAGGCGAAGATAAGTCACAGTTCGGTGGATGATATTTACGAAGTTGAAATAAAGTGGTTAGCTAAACGACTTGTTAAAATATTTAACCTGCGGTTTTTTAAACAGTGCGTTTAGCTAACCACAGTTTAGGCCCAATCAACGTTTATTTTAAACATCGTTTGAGAATACGGCCCAAAATGCTTAAGTATTTAGTGAGTACAGATTTGTAAGTCTAAATGCTGATAATCTCGTTTTGGGAAGATTTTAGAAACGTCTATGGCCAAGTACATTTTTCTCCTGCAGTTCCTTTAAACTTACTGAGGGTGTAAAACTACCATGATGCAATATGGATATCACACTTGCATGTTGGCAGAGAGTCATTGGAGATTGTAGAGTTCTAACGTTTTCTTTTCGGCATGATAACAACACAGTATCTTAGTCTCGCATTAGTCTTGTATCATTGCATACCTTGAATTTAAGAGAAATGTTACAAGTATTATCTGCATCTGGATTGGTTTTAACTCCAGTAAAACGGGGTGCCCCATCATGCTAGAGTACTATGTATAGATGTGTAAGTCGAAATTTAATTGGCCAACGAAAGCTTCTTACAATTACCCCAAAACGAGACTATCGACTTTGAAGGCCCTCATTTGCATATTCTTATTATTTGCAGGTGAACATGTTAGTGACACATGAACATAATTTATGAGAACCTTTTAAATTATCCTCGACGCTCAAAACATAGGTGTCGTCATCTTATCCGGGCAGGTATGTGGAATATTGGCCCAAATATGGATTTTAGCAATGGCGACCCTAATTGCATATGATGACATCATGGGGACCATTTTTGGTAATGTCGAAATGGTTTCATTCTTTGTATCTTTGACCCTTGAAAGATCGGTCCAGGCACCTCATTGATTCAGGTGTGTGATCAACATATTGGCTGAGATATATCGAAAACATTGTACTCACTTTCTGTAATGGCCACGATAATGAATATTGCCATATATTGCAATAAAAATGATACGTGGGAACTTTTTTCTGATAAAGACGTTGATTAGAAGTTTATTTCAGGGGGAGGGGTGCACGAAACACCCTTCTACCCACTAGGACTATAAAGTTAAACCAGAGCTTGAGAATGCTGTGTATTTAGCGGGCGTTTAAATTGCGATTGACCAGTGGATTAGCGTTTAAAAATCGTTTGAGAAAATCGGGCCCTGAAAGTTTATATGAAGAGTAGCTGCAACCCTCACGATCTGTTGCGTTTAGCAGTGACTTCATTCATCACTCTTACAATCACATAGCTTAGTGTATGCAGTTATTACCGTAAGCTATTGTCTCAAGGGACTGCAACCCCGATATGCCTTTAGGTAATAAATTAGAAATTTTTTAAATTATATTTGAAACCATGTGTTTTTGAAGTGATTAAGTACAGATTTCGATTTCACAATTGAAAAGTTCGGTTTCAATTGAATAAAAAAAAACTCACTTTATCAAACTCGATAGTGTTTCATTGAATATGGGAAAAACAAAAATATATATATATAGAGGTTCGGAGAAGAACTACGCGAATTGACACAAAAGTCATCTCATGCACCGCCATTCACACCATTAACTTGTGCTACAGGGAAAAATTACACAAGCGAGTACATTAACTTGTGTCGTCTCCTTATTGGGGAATAGAAACAAGTAGATAGATTTGCCCCTAGGTTCCGAGGCTTCAGTTAAAGCACTATAGCCCCATAATGTTCAAGGTCACATCTCCGGTGGTAAAATTTTACCAATGCTCAGATTTTGTTGAAAACTGGTGATAAGTTGTTTGAATTGTCTCACAGGATCCAAAAAAAGTATTATTTTATAATTGTTCCGACATTTGGTTTGGACTAATTACATAGCACAAATTGTAGAAAGGGGTCGATTTAAATACCGTGGTTAGATCTACAACGACTTGTTAAAATATTTAACCTCCGTTTTTAACAACAGCGCGTTTAGCTAACCATAGTTTAGGCCCAACCACCATTTATTTTAAACATCGTTGAGAATACGGCCCTGATGTTTTAAGTGTTTACTTAACATGTGTGTAATTTAAAGCAAAAATATATACCACACCCAAGTGTGGTCAATGAGATACCTAGTCCTCCGGGCTCACAGGCCTCCGCGGCAACAATGGTGACAATAGGGTCAATCGATTCATGTTGACTCTCCGCAAACATTAGTTTCACGCTTATCCGTTGGCGTCTATGGAGCCGGACTATGATTACTTCACACGGTAACCTCCGAGAATATAAGGCGGACGGATTAAGACAGACAGACAGATACACACATTGCGGATACTACTTCGATATTAAACAAGGCGAAAATCGGATTTAAGCGCAGGCGTAAAATGGACCTTATGTCCCCCGCCCCGAATGTTGCACTCCTAACATGCTGATAAATGCAACTCACAATGTATAATTATAATTCTACATATGAACCCCACAAGTAGCCCTCCCCGACACCCAACGTTCCCTACACCCGCTGCAACACCACCATCCTCCCGACAACCCCTTCCCCAGACACACACACCTTGCCCCAGGTACACACTCCACAACCCCGTCCCCCTCCGACACTAAGCCTCACCCGTCCCTTCCCACAACCACCCAACCCTCCGGACACCCCACCCGTCCCACTCCCCATGACACACCACACCCCTTTCGCGAGACACCTCCAAGGACACCCCACCCTCCCTCCCCCAAGACACACCCCACCCTCCACCTTCCCATAGACCCACCTCCAATTCCAGAGACACCCCACCCCTCCCCTTTCCCAGAGAACCTACCAAAACCATCCCGAGGACACCCCACCCCACCCCTTCCCCGACACCCCACCCCAACATTCCCCTCACATACGAAAACGAATTTTCGTATATCCGAGCTGTACGTTTTAGCGATTACAGCTAATGTGCAATGTAAATAGTTGAGTTGCATACCGAGATGATTATATCACGCCACTTTGAAATAGCAAAGAAGATCCCCAACCATGGATTAGGCTTTCATGTCATAGTGAAGGAATTTGCGTATCTGATGCACACAGTTTCAAATATCGCGGTTACGACGATTTTTTGCATTATTAATTAGATAATGTGCATATGTAAGTTTGCCCGAAAATAAGCCAAAATCCCAATAGGTCGAGAAATCTCTTCAACTCCGGTTCTTCACGCCAAGTTACATCGGATAAAACCTTACAGAAATCCAGATAACTTGTATAAATGCCTTGGAGGAGAAAATTTCCTAAATTATGCAAATTAGATATCTTAATTAGAATATTTTAGCCCAAAATCTAATCAGGTCGCGAATCATCAACCGCTCATTCCACCAAGTACATCATCGTAGCCCTGCTCGGACACTTACAAATGAAATCGTAAACAATATGGCAAATGTTGACATTTTCGTTGCAGTATTGACCTTTTTATTCTGAACTTTTTCACCTATAGGGGGGTTTCCTCTCCGAATTTATTTTGCTTTGCCATACTAATCACGCAACTGTACAAACCGATGGGAAGTTTACCACGGCAGACAGTGTTATATACCAAAAAGATGACATATTAAAAAAATGACCTCATTTGTGTTCATATAGGTAGCTTGGGCCTTTTAGAAAACATATTAACAACTTTTTTCCTTGCACATATATATTTTGTGGAAACTTGTCCGTGTTAATTTGTGTTCCCTTTGTTCCGAATTTAAAAATGTTTTGCCCCTATTTTTTAGGTTTCTTTGTGATATTCTAATTTTATTGCTTATTGTCTTATGACACTGCATGTGGAAGAGGATAGCAATAATTTGTCAAACTTGATTGTGCGTAGTGATCAGTTGGTAAATGATGAATAATAAACAAGCGTAACTTGCTAATCTTTGGAAAACTAAATGGAGGATGTATTGATAAGGTGAAATCTTCGCTAGATAGAAGGGAAAGGCTTCCAGTATTTCCTGAACAGAGACAAAGATTTTTTTGTTAATAAAAACCTTTACTTTTATTGTTAAGGATGTGATAACTCCAGATTGACAAGTTCAAGAGTTAAATCCTCTTCAAGCTAGAGATTTTAATAAAGATTTTGTAGCTGCTCAGTAAATTGATAAGGTTAGCATTATGTCTATTTTTGAAAGGTCTCGTCCAGGTGAACGCCAGTGGCATTACTTCCGGTTTTTTCAGGACTTTAACCCGATATACGTCACAAAGTTTTTAAATCAAGCGCTCAATTTGCGACTGCGAGCCCAACGAAAAACCTAACAATCGAAATGATTTGAACTTTTCGATCAGGGCGTACATAAGATAGCACACTTGACTTCCAGTAGAAAAGTTATAAAAATACGGTATAGAACTACCTTGCGAGAAAATTGAAGGAAATCGCCGAAAATACGTACCCAAATGTCCCAGTCACGAGCTACAAAAAAGAATCATCTAACGTGAATACAAACAAAATTGTGCACAATTAAAGATGATCTAACCTTAATGCAGTCACGACATATAGATTTGTTGTTGTTTGTATAAACACATCTATACGTTCATGGTCTTTCATGTGTTGAAGAAACGAAAGAAATCAATGAAGAACAGCGCTAAAATGGCAGGGTTTTTGTAAGCACACACCCCTTTTAATACACGCATTCAACTTGTGGTTTGTGGAATTAATATCATGATGCCTTTTGTCAGCTTAATGCTACATTTTTCTTGATAATTCAATTGTGCCACCTGATATGACGAATCCAAACACCATTCACCTTTTTTGCAGATCACGAAAACAAGATTTCCTTGTTTAGGATATTGCAAAAGTGTTTAGTCCCTTATTTGGCATAGCTTGTATCTATTCCTGAATTACAGTAGTAGTAGTGTTGAAACCCCTTTTCATTACACAATTGGGTGAGATTTTGTGTGAACATTAAATTCTTCTTGAATATATTCAAGGAGTATTATGGCTATTCATAGATTAATTAAACAAGATAGCAATGGTCATCATTACTACTTTCATAATGCTATTCCCGTATATCGTATATACATTACCGTATTCTTGCTACTGTAGAATCCCATTGGAATGGAGGAAAAAGATGTGTGCTTACAAATTGGTCATATCCCTGGCTTCTTTTTTCAAATTCGTCTTTTATTTTTTCAACATTGGGAAAAAAAGCATATTAGATTTGCTTTTATTAAAACAGCAACAATTCTATGATTCAGTGGTGATTTTTATCAAGGTCAAGGTCATCTGCACTCCTTGCACATTTTTTAATTCACGTACTATTTAGGCCCATGAAAGTTTACCTGCGTTGGAAAATCCTACAGAGTTAGATTCTTGATGTGCATTAGTGCTTCTGCACAAATCGTGAATTATTGCATGCTAAGATGGCCATTCGCACATTGGTGTTTTCGATCTGAAGAATGTTTTTATGCGGGACAATGACGCAAGCATGACGCAAGTATACGAACCTCGTGTTGTTGTTGACGCCCTGGAAGAAAACCGGTGTAAACTGAGATATGGTCCGGCAGGAACATAGTACGGGCTTCCATAGACGACAACGGAATAAAGTGTGAAACCTGAGATGAATAAACCAGGTACGGTTTAATTCATCTCAGTAGGCCATGATACGTTTCCTATTTAACCATCTTTCCGTGCTACAAAGCGCTGGGATCACTTACACTTATTTCACTAATTTTTTTAAATATTATGTAAACCAGGAAAAGCTGTCTCCTCAATGAAATGAGTGCACATTATTTTAGAAAAAGAATAAAATGTCACTCATTTACTTCCAATAATGCTCAGTGACCAATATGGTACACATAAACTTCAAGCGAACAATGAGCTTAATGAATTCAAAACAATTAAACCGTAAAAACCTTTCAATCTTTTCTCATCAAGGTATGCAAGTCCATTTTTACTGCCCACACTGTTGAAAAGATTTTTAACTATATCAGTGTTATGACTTCCCCTTATTGAGCTCTAGTATCTGTTCATAACTTAAGGTCAACATACTCATTCTCACCTCGCTCATGATTTCTAAAATGTAGGTCGCTGAATACATTGGCTGTCTTGGTAAATGGAATAGAAATATGGTTTTTCATATGTTAAAGACAATAACTTGCGGATTTATTATTCACAAATTAGGTCAGCCCTTGCCATGGTGCTTTTCTTTCATTCTTTATGAATTTTTTGTACCTGTACATTTCTTTTCGAAAAAAAATTATGAATCTATGGCCAAGTTTAATGAAACACACAAGTAGAAATCTCAGATCATCGTTTATCTCTCGAACGAGGAAGGAACTCGCGCCAATTCAGCAAGGACTATCATCTGAAATCTTTCAGCTGCATGCACAATAACAATGGAATGGACCAGATGTAAAAAGAATGTGAAGTGTGTTCCGGGGCGATTATTGAGTATCATTAGCACCATTGTTTCGCTGACATGTTAGGTTTAGTTATCCATTGGTCACTGAATATTCTAGAAATAAATTCAGTTGACATTTTATTATTTTTTCTAAATAATTGCAACCCCTTTCACGTGGTACACGCTTTTCCTGTTAAAATAATATTGTTTTTAATTTTGTGAAGGAAATAGTAATCCCCAGGTCTGGAGCACGAATAATTTAATTAAAAAGGCCAACATTGTCTCATTTATACCATAGCCTACAGGTTAACCTAATGTTTGCGTGAAGAGTTCAACTTAACGAGTGCCCTAGTCTTCACCTATTTGTAGACGACTGTGAGTCCGAGTACTAACAGGGTGACTCCATAATACTTTTTTATTGGGGTACCCTGTATATCTCCTCGCTACACCGGGGTTTCCATTGTGTCTCTTGACCCCTATGCATGGAAGAAATCATTTGATTAATTTAGTAATTTCATTGGGAAATGGTATTGTTTTACACAAGAAATGCACTCTAAAAATAGAAAAACAAACAAACAATGATACTGAATGAGGCTACATGGGAATCCCCAGAAAGGAATTTTCTTAGGTGAACGGTAAACAATACTAAACAAGTTAATCGGGACTGGATTTCAAGGTTTATTTTATTATAAATATAGATTCCATGGACTAAAAACATTGACTTCTATGGCAATGGATGGTGTAAAATTGCTACCCACCCTTCGTCTACGTGACGTAAACTGCATGGAGGGGAAAGAGCCCCCCACTTCAAATCATATTCCTCCTCCCCCCCCCACCCAAATGCGACAGAAAAAAATAAATTGAGAGTATTCACGTATAAAAGAATTATTTTTAATCTTTCCCGGATGGCAGACAAGCGTACCCCGCAGCACACAGCATGTACATAACTTTTACCAGTAACGAGTAATATTTGATTACCGTGTAAGTTTTGCGCGCCCCAAAATGTGCGCGTAGTTTAAAGGAGGCGCCGCGAGCGTGCAGGGAGTGATCATATCTACTCGTAACCTCGCTGGTGCATTGTGGGATAAGGAAATTTTCGGTAACAAATGATTTCCGGTATGAAACCATGATCCACGTAATTGAGCTAACAGTATGGTTGGCAGAGAAGCGATAGGTATAGAGGTATCTATCTTCAACATAATATTTGAACGTCCTTTTCCAAACTAGCATTTTTAAAGTGCGGTCATTACCATAGATAAATCCTACCAGAAGATAAAATACCAATAATTTTATCTCATCATACTAAAATGCGTACAAATATAACATTGCAAAACTCTGCTGGAATTTGATAACTTTATCATGCCTATTTCCTTATATCGGACGATGGAGAAAGCCGACATTGGAAATTGAATACTTTATAACAAAATATGTACATATAAGACTAAAATCTGCAGTCTATAGTATAACTTGTCTCCTCCTGTGGTAAACAGTCATTACAATTGTTTAATGGCTGCTCACTCGCTCAACCAAAGTTCGAACCCTTAAAATTGACCTTTTAACGGTTATATGTGCTGTTGGCGTTCCTACTACGGTGCGCCGATTTTGGTCTGCCATTCAGCTGACTCCCTAGAGGTACTATCAAGCTACGAGAACTCCTTCATTGTTATAACATCAAAACAAACGTTACAGGTCTGGTGGGATCGGGATATATTTTAATGGCTTGGGTGTTATTTGGTGCATTCCCGAATTTTTTTTGCCATGTCAACTTTCTGCTATTCTAAAGAAGCAATTTTGTATTAGAATCGGCATATCCGATTTTAATTTAACGGCGGAGCTGGAAACGCCAAATTTCTGTCCGTCCATTGAGAAATAGTGTCACCTCACAAAATGCAGCTTACTTGACTTGCCTGAACCAACGAACGACTATGGATGAGCATTGACAGGGGGGGGGCCGCTATGGCGTTAATCCTAACCTATTTCATATTCATGCAGTTTTGAAACAACCACTGAATTATATCGGGATCCCGATATTCATTACCCTGATGATAAATTCCTTCTTCTTCGATACATATACAAAGTTCGAATTTTAACCTTCACAGGATTACCAGTGGAATTGTGCAAACATCTCAATTTTTTTGTAAATTGGGAGCGCTCTTAAAAAAGCTTATGATTTCCTTGTAAAGGCGGTAAATCTTTAATATGTAAAGATTCAAGATGGCTCAAAACAAAAACTGTAGTAACGTCAAAGCTCAAATAAATCTTCAATATCAAGGCATTTATTTTATTATTATTGTGCTATTGGGCGGGATAAGGTGCATTTAATTTTTGCTAAATTTACTCAAGTGGTGTCTCAAATACTTCTTTTATTAAAAAGTCAATAACACAGTCAGCGATTTAGCTAGCTTACCGCTTAGGTACGCAGAGGCGCCTATAAGTTTCCTTATTTTATTGCTAGTTTGGTGATCAGGCACCCTTTGTACATATGTATTTAAAATAAATATGGTCTTTCGAAATTAAAGACTGTTGCGAACTGCGCTGTTCAATAGAGCTATGTGTTTGCCATTGTAAATTAATATATTGCTGTCACCAATTATTTGTTACAAAATGACATGTTACGTGCTTTACATGATCATTTTTGATGTGCCAACTTGACAATAATGACTTCTGTTTAATAACCAATTGTATTACTTATCGCCAAGTTAGCAAAAGAATAAGACTAAGACTTTTGTTACAGTTGTGTTTTCCTTTCCTATTAACAAAATGAAAAAATATGGGGTTTGTTCTACAGTGTGAGTAAACAAGACCCTACATTCAATAAAATATAATTAAAAATAGTTGAGAATTATTTCTGTTAAAAAAATATTTTTGCTTTGGTTGTAAAACTGATAATTCTTATGAGACATATGTTCACCACATCCTTGAATATTCTCATCACTGGTGGGATCCACACACCAAGATCTGTTTCAGATAATTTGACATGTGCACGGCGTGCCGCAAGTAGTGTCGTAACCGACCTTTAGCAAAATGGGGGGGGGGGGGGGGGGGGGGGGGGGGGGGGGGGAAGGGATGCCGAGCATTTTCTGAGGGGCGAATTTGTGATTTCTCCATAGACACGGTAAAACGGTGTTTCATTGGTGGGCTGCCGTGGGGCGAAAGGTTCCGATCGGGGTAGAGGGCTCGAGCCCCCAGCCCCCCCCCCCCGGTGGTTACGCCACTGCGCAAGATTTGGTAATGAAGATTAGTGATTACAAACAGAAGAACCGCGTCACCCAGATGTTACAGATGCATCCTCAAAAGAAATCCGAGCAAATTCTCAATTACCCCATTCCTTTCTGCTACAATAAAATTCACAGATATCAAATTAAAAAAAAAGGGGGGAAATATCACTTTTCATTTTGGTAAGTTTTTATTGGGTCACCCTTTATAACTCCAAACAATGGTCATAGATGCATGATACAAATTATACATTTTGGAATCCTTATGACTAGACGAAAATATGGTCATAATTCAACATGATTGGAACATTTTAAAGTTTAGTCAGACATTTTACAAGGGGTTCGCCTAGTGGTGCGGACAGCGTATATTCCCTCGCCTTTCACCAATGGAGGTCTCGGGTTCGATTCCGGCCAGGGGTTCGTTCGCGGTTTGGCTTTATGGAATTTGGTTTAGCGAATCCATTCATCGTTCCCGCAGGTTTTATCCGGGTACTCCGGTTTCCTCCTGCTTCAAAAACGGCGGCTTGGCATAAATCGGTTCTGGTATATGGTTTCTCTGATGTTGCTGAACGCGTTCAATGGACAGCCGCACAGCGCCTTGATCACGTTGACGTGGATATGTCGACGCGTCGTTAAAAATACAATTAGTATTATTAATTATATTATCATTTTAAAAGGTTCGCTAGTTCCCTAACGGATTGGCTAGTTTTATTTTAAAAAGGTGTTCACTAGTAAGAATTAGCAAAGGCTTCGCTAGTTTATTTTAAAAAGATTCGCTAGTCAGCTATTAAATATTATTCTTATGGAAAACGATGTAATTGTTCTACAATGTCATATTATTCAACACCACAAAAGCCTTGTCAATATCCTTGGAAAATATGTGCACAATCCGTCCATACGCCATTGGCGGTTTACAGATTTGATAATTATTTCTGCGAACCCCTTTTGATCTTGTTTTAAATGTTAATAGGGAACCTTTTTCAGCAATTATGAATAGCGAACTCCTTTTCAATTTTGAGTAAAACAGGTCTTTCCATAGTGATGTAAGTAGCATAGCTTTTGCTAGAGTTGGAGTGGATATGTGTGTATTAAAGTATAAAAACACGTTGTTTTCCTTGGCAGACGATTTTATCGCCAAGTAGGAAGGGATGTGCATGGAAATATTCACATCCGAATACACGGTAATATTGATTGGACACATAATACGAACAGGTTATAAAACATAGAGCTGGCATTCTCAAAGAGTCCAACTTTAGAACCGGGTTTAAACCAGGATAGTCCTACATACAGTGGACCTTTTTCCCTTTAAACATACCTTGAATACCTTAAAATAACGGGTGAGAAGAAAATTCCTCACGGATGGGCCGGAAACGGCTCATCCATGAAAGGAATTTCTCACCCGTACAGCAAACCTTGGAGTTATGTTGAAAGGAAAAATGGTCCACTTAGTACGGACTATCCTGGTGTGAACTAGGCCAAAGTTAGTCCCCTTTGAGAACATGAGCCAAGAAGCAAATGATTGTCCCTTTTGACATCAATCAGCAAAATTATTGCATATGGAAGTCTCTTTTTTAACACACGGTTCACGAACTAGTTCACCTGTATAGGACGAGAATCTATATTTTTGAACCATTGTTTCAATGATTTCAAACAGCCAAGTAAAAAGGGCCGAGATCGTTCTAGTTCTTTAATAACCTTTTTGCTATGCTAGTGACTTTCCTTAAAAGGACATCGCGGATAAGGGAATGAAGGACGACTCTAGCGTTTTCATGAGAACGGATGAACTGAAATGTTTTGCATAATAAAAGCGACATGCTCAAAGTTTACATTTTGCTGGTTTTCAAAAAAAAATCCCACTTTCATAAATTCCCCAAAGTCGGTTTTACGTAAAGTTATAATACAGGCTTCAATGGGTAATTAAAATTTCCATATTTGAAGCATTTCAACCCAAGAACCACAATGCCGCGTTGAAAGGATGTGCGCTATCTTATTTAGCACCATATATGTGAGTGGCGTTCTGGTTTAATTGGGGTGGGGTGGGAAAGACCTAAGTTTTCTGCATTTTTGTTTTCTGGGGGGGGGGCCGGAACACTAAATGGAATTGCCAAAAACAACAAAACGAACTTTTTACATAAACCATACTATATCGCTATATGGTAAGCATGCTAATCTACCATGGCCTCTGTTCAGTAGCCTTGATGAGCACATGTTAACAACAGCGGACCCATGCACGTCCTGGGTATATAAATCATACTAAATACAGGGGATTTTGTATTTGCTTCAATACAGTGGTGAATGACAGTTATTGAACTGCGCCATGGGAATGATATAGCTCATCGTGTAGTTAACTTGCTCATGATCTAAATAGCGCGGTCATGGGCCACTTGTGTTGTATTACAGAGTCGTTTGGTGTGAAGACGGTTATATATCCAAATCTTAGAAGGCATGTAAGCTAATAGGTATTTGGGTAATTGTTTAAAAAGGGTGCCTCCATGGTAGCTATTGTAAACTTATTTGAAAGGGACAAAAGGTCTATCTATAGGCGTCATTACAAGTTCCATAACAGTGGGCAGCTATGCAACATCTTACTGTTCATATATAAGTAATCAATGTCATTGAAATGGAGGCATGCTCTAAGCTTGCTTTTAAAGAGAGATTACCCTGAGTTTCATACTTTTCTCATTTTTTCTTGCTACAAGTGTATTTTGGGGATAAAAAGAAAACTTGAGTACATGATAAAGTAGTTGCCAACACCAACTCAAAAGTGATGGTTGAAGGAAATATAACTTTATGATTATAGAGGGCCGCCATCTCTCCTTATCCGGCGATGTCCTTTGCAAACCATGATGAACAGGCCTAAGGCTCTGCTGAACTTGAAACACATCAACTTTTCTTGTTTATTTTTGTAACTTTATGTTGTGGGGGATGGTGTAAATACTAGCGGGTAATATAGTAATGTATTACTACTGGGGGAGGTTACTGCTTGCCAGTTACGTTTCAGCTCAATACCACGTATATATGTTACTACCCGTCGTAAGTTGGCGAGTACACTGTTAAAAATTTCCGTAATCCGTTAAATTAAGAAAACAGGATGTTCCGTAAATTTACGGAAAAATCTGTTTTAGAAAACAATAAAAAAATAAAAAACAAAAAAACATAAAAATATTTTTTTTAAAAATGTTAATTTAACGAAATATTTAAAAAATTCGTGGCATCAATAATTTCCGGACCTTTTTTTTTTGGTTCCGTATTTTAAATTAACAGAAAAATTCTGTTAAAAAAAAAAAAAAAAAAAAAAAAAATACAACTTTCTGTAAAAATTACTGTCAAAGTTCCGTTAATGCACCGAAATTTCTGTAAATTACCTAAAAAGACTGGAAATACTGCTGCCAGAAATTTCCGTAAATTTTACGGACATTTTTTTAACAGTGGATACTTACTACTCGCCCAGTATAGCACTCTACACACCAGCAAAAGAAAATCCCCAAATTTAATTTGCCACCTCCAAAAAATTGCCAATGTTAAATTGTCCATTCCGTTTTGCAATTGATAATGGTGCGCTTCATATTTGACAATAATTTACATTGTAATATTCCATAGTTTTTAATTAGTATTGTAAAATGAATATTGTGGTAAATGACATTTCCTGTAATAGGTCCGTTGTTTTCCTACTCCTTTCATTTTTTTTGGCTGTTTCTTTCAATACAGTATGTGAAGGACAGAATTGAGACAAGCCTGAGAAAGGAAACACATGACTATTAAATTTAAAAACAAACAGCTAAGTACGAGTCATATATAAGTATTTTTAACAAATTAGATACAAGCCCAACTGAGTATGTAAATTACCCTTTTCACAAGTTCGCTCCAGAATATCTAGGGAGTATCCACAATATTAAACCAGGCATAACGCTAGAAAAAAGTAAACTTGTGAAAACTAAAATATTGAAATACTCCGTGTAAATAAGGGGGGGAGCGTCAAGTTTAGAATAACACTAACCTTGGTTCAGTAGAACCAGAACCCAATATCTACATTATTATGGCTTTTATCCACTATCGTATGTTGCTTGTCGCAGTGTTTGTTCAAGTCACTATTCCTAATAATAAAAGTCCTTCCACATGAATGTGTGTAATACAACCAGCAAATATATCAACAACATATCATCATTACTGGTGGTACCACTGAAATGGTAATACACTATTGCACGATGATGTTTCATTGATAGAAGGGGAGATGTTATCTATTGAGCTTTAGATTCATACCCAATGAACCACTAATCCATCTATATCTTGAGATCCTGGATAAATCTCGTTGTAAAGTGTGCCCCAAAATTTTGGATTCTATCTTTGAATTCCCGACCTTGCATTTTCATTTCTTATCTAATTGTACAAGTTTCACTTCAGAAAAAATTATCCTATGAAATTGAGAGTTAAGGGAATGCATATTTCAATATCACAGTGTTCTGAAGGTAATGATTATGGGTCTTTATTTGTAAGTGATCTCCAGACATGCAATTCTACTGAATATGACGACGTAAAAACACTAAAAAACTAGTTCGGGTGAGTCAGAATTTTTCTTTTAAATGTCCACGAAAATGCGCAATGTACTCTAGATTATAAAAGATTGGAAGCTGTGTGTGAAAATAACAACAACAATTTTGCTACTCTTTTGGTTTATGAAAAACACTCAAACAAAATAAAAACTGATATTTTTTTGACTGCGACCCGATTATATCCACCCAAAATGCTTTTAATAGTCTGGTTTATTGAACTTAGAGATTATCACTTTCAGACAATCGGTTGACATCGCTGCCGAATACAGTGTTTGATGGACTAACAAAGTTAACAACTCTCCGCCTTGACTCAACCAGTGACTTCACTTACGAGTGGACTATTTAATGGATTATTATATTAATAGGCTTTACCCCTTATCTCAAACCAGCTAACTTCTTTGCCGATAGGAGTGTTTAGGGTATTAATGACATTAAGGGACATTCTTTGTCATCAAACCAAGCTTATATCCCTGTTCGAAAGGAAACTTTTGATTGACTTCATCAGTTAGAATAAATATATACTCTTGATAGCAACCAACTGATATCACTGCCGAAGAGGAGTTTTTAGCGACCTTCTTAATTTGCTTTATCTGTATCTTAATAATAACAAACTGACTGCCTTGCAGGGGAGTAGTTAATATACAAACTGTAACTTGAAGTAATCTTAATCTTGACCATAACAATCTGGTAGACCTGCTAATTGGAACTTTTAGTGTATTGACGATTAGAAACGCTCGAACTACGAAACAACAATATTCCTCACGCCAAACGTTAATAAGTTTTCTTTAAATCATTGAACATTTTTTATTTCTTCACATATCAATTTGCATTCATAGCAAATAATTGTTTCAAAGGAATCTTTCAATTAAGGACGCTAGATCTCGCGGGCAACAACCTTAATTCCGTGCCCGTTGATGTTTCAGTACACTAACAAAGTTGGTAGCTCTTATCCTCAAATCAACCACTGATATCGTTAACAGTGGCGTGTTTAGTAGATTAAATCGGTTGATATTCTTAGATCTAGCTGACAATAACTTAACATCGCTACCAACAGGAGTGCTTCGCGGATGTATTCTGTTATCTGTGCTCCACCTCGAAGACAAACCTTTGGACAGCCTTACCACTGGAAATTTAATGATCTGTTATGTGAACAAATATCCTTGAAGGAATAACTTGATTCTATTTCAAATGAGTTGTTAAGTGATCATGGACGTGACTTTCTTTATCTAAGTAAAGCATGAGCTCACATCACTTAAAAATTGGAACGTTCAATGATACCAATTTGGCTTTTGACACTAGATCTAAATGACAACATCTGACATCCCTTGAAACCTGAAGTGTTTGCATGGATGTTTTATAATTACAGGAGCTCTTTCTTCAGCCGAACTCTGAAATCCATACAAGTACGTATTTATAGACGATTAAATTGGGGAGTATCTTGAACTACGCGCAACGAATTAACATCTTTAATGTTAAAGTAATTTAGTTACACTGGCCATATTTAGTAAATCCCTTTACTCCAAACAACCACTTTGATTCCGTGCCAACTAGAGGCTCAGTGGGCTTTTAAATTTGAACCGGCTTGACCTCAGTAACAACAAGCGAACGGCCCTATCACATTGCACATTTGATGCATGTGCCCGGTTACGGTGGCTCTATCTCTATGATAACGATATTACATTCCTTCCCAATGAAGTGTTTAGTGGCCTGACGGGAATTTGGAGAATTGAACTCAATAACAACCGACTAATATCCCTGTCAACAGAAGTATTCAATCCATGTGTCCAGTTGCTTTGGCTCTTTCTCGACCACAACAATCTGACATCTCTGCCGAGTGGAGTATTTAATGAAACACTGATGATGTGGCTTCTTTATCTCAATAACAACCAATTGACATTCCTGCCAATCGGGGTGTTTGACGGATTTGTGCAGTTGGAATTCCTGTTTCTTCATGAAAATAACCTCATATCCCTTCAAAGCACGGTTTTCAATAGATTTGAAACGGTAGTAGCAATATCACTCAATGGTAACAGGCTGACATCCCTACCACTTAGCATATTTAATAGGTTAATTAAATTGAGGCTACTTGATCTTAGTGACAACAGGTTGACATCCCTACCAACTGATGTCATCCCACCAAATATTCTATTGCAGTATTTAAATATTTCTGTCAACAACCTGTTGACTTTGCCTCCATTCGGTTATCTGCCTAGGCTGGAAATACTTGATTTAAATAATAATTACCTAACTAGTTTGCGACCAGATACTTTTGCATTCCTGATTAATTTGAAAGTTCTGTTTCTAAATTACAATTCCCTTGATGAGTTACCACTCCAAATATTTCAGGGCATGCAAGCCTTATTAGTTCTTCATTTAAGCAGTAATATGTTGTCTTCGATACAGCCTGGACTCTTTAGCAATCAATCTAATCTTCGCACCTTGAATATATCAAGTAATAATTTAATTGAACTTAGTTCAGGTTCATTTTCTGGTATGCCAAGAATCCGTACTCTTTACATTCAACAAAACATAATACCTATTTTGCGCACACGAACATTTGACAACTTAACACACCTTGAGTTTATTAACTTTTCACACAATGCTTTACAGAAACTTGAAGAAAATCCGTTTCAAACTACCTTTATAAAAACGCTAGATCTAAAATCCAATTCACTTCTTCTTGTTACTAAAGCATCTTTTACTGGCTTAGAAAATGCAACAATAATAGTAGATGAAAGTGCAACGTGTTGTTTTGCACAAAAGTCTCGTTGCATTTCCAAAAACCCTCGACCTATTTATCTCACGTGTAAAAGAATGCTGGATGACTTGTCACTGAGAGTGTCTATGTGGATTCTTGGATTATTTGCAGCAGCTTGCAATGGATTAGTATTTTACCTACGCTGTATTGATAATAAATCGAACAAAGTTCAAAACCTCCTAATATCGCAACTTTCCCTCTCAGACTTTCTCATGGGGCTTAACATGATTTTGTTGGCTGGAGCAGATGCATATTATGCTGAATACTTTCCATCTTATGCCGATGCCTGGCGGAAAGGGTCTCTTTGTAAATTAGCTGGTACATTGTCGCTGCTGTCAAGTGAGGTATCTATATTTCTGATTACATTGCATTAGTGTTGAAGGTTTCAGGCGTTAAATCTCCTTTAGTGACCCATCGTTAACACAAAATTGCGAAGGTTTATGTTTATTTGATTTGGCTGTGGTTAGGTTTCATACTCGGTGTTACCAATAGTAATGTCTGGAATTATATTTCCTGATGTTTTTGAAAATGTCAGGAAGTTTGTGTAGGTATTCCAATGGTGAGAAGGCATATAGCTGTAACACAAACTCGGACTTCCGTTCAGATCAAGGTTGATAACATCCATCCAATTGATCGCGAGAAATGGTTGGGATACAAGTTCTCGTGGATCAGTAATAGTTGAAGAGCAAATTATATCCCCATACTCGTCTGCAGCATCCAAGATCACCAGCTACCAATTGCAACCACTTCTATTATAATTTTATAGGAATAACCGTATGCGCTTCATACTGATTGCTATTTATACATACAAATTTTATGACGCCAAAAGAAACAGCAAGCAGACGGGCCGAAACCAAGACACAAACGAACGGTATGGCCATGAAAATGTCTGTCATCGTACTAACAGACTTCATATGCTGGGTTCCTCTTGTAATATTCTGTATCCTCGCTCAAAGTAAAGTCATCACTGTACATCCAGTGGTATATGCCTGGACTGTTGCTTTCATATTACCCATTAATTCAGCTCTTAATCCTTTTTTATATACGCTAATAGCGATTATATATGGATAAAACAACACAAATCTACACCATGCATGGCCACTACCGTGGGCAAAATCATCCGTATTTCACATACTGTATTTTAAAATCGCCATTCATTTACACGTGTTTGATATAGCGGTCTATTTTGCCGATCCCAAAATAAAAAGTTTCACATAGATCTATTTTGACGTATTTCTATCGTTCTTTCTAAATAAGTTTTCACATAGTGATCTATTATACGTACATTGAAAACTAACGGTATCGTATGCATCTTATTTTATAATATACACACACTAGACAAAAGTATTGCAACAAGAAGGAAAAAATCATAATCACAAAATTTTAAAATTTCAAACGCATTGAATGCCAAAGTTGTGTTTTCAAACATGTTATTCCCCCAAATCCTAGAGTGTGAGAAACATTTGATTTGATTGCCATGTTCTCTAAATTTGGCGGATTAAAAGAACTGGCGATAGATAACTTGTCGATTGCACCCCAGAAGGAATACAGACACAGGAACGCCACAAATGACTCCAAAATAGCCGCTAATTGTAATGTACGGGTATGTTAGGGTTTATTCTAAATGTTTACGCGAGAAAAGTGTAGTGCTTGGGTGGACCAGAAATGAGATAACGTCAATAGAAGACAGTGGCCTTAAAAATTAGGAACATTTTGAGACATCCGCAATGAAGTTTGAATGATACATCACATGGATTGCTCAAATCATGTATGAATACGTATTCACATTCCATGATCAAACAGTATAATGTCAACGGTATGATTAAAAAGTTCTTTTCTAGTTATCACATGATCACTTTCTTGTTATTAAATTTCCTGAGTCGAACAGTGATGGACTTGCTCTTATCTTTCAATGACGTTACCTCATTTCCGGTCCACATAAGCACTACACTTTTCTCGCGTAAACATTTAGAGTAAACTCTAACAAACCCGTACAATTCAAGTAGCGGCTATTTTGGAGTCATTTGTGGCGTTCGTTGGAGCCTAATTATTGAAAAAAAAAAATCATACAGCACAGAGTCAGACAGATGATATGAACAAACATAATTTTGGAACGAGGCCGTATCAGTCAAATTTTGTTAACTTCACCCAAACTTCAAACCATCAGGGTCAAGATAAAGGTCAACAAAACAAAAGGGACAGGTTCAACTCAAATTCAAATGAAACCAGACTAATCAAATTCAAACCAACAACAAAAGAAGGCTAGGCGAGGTACTGGGAAACCAGACTACCAATGCAAAAAACTGCATGTAATTCACTCAACCAATGATTCAGGAAAGTTCACTATTAGTGGAAAGATCGATGGTCAATCCGTAAATATCTTTCGAAATTCGTGGTGCAACAAAACCATAGTGGATGCCAACACTGGCCAAAGTGTTAGTGTAAAAGGAGTTGGTGGTGTTATAATTATATAAAGGGGAATTTGAAGTCATGGTAATAGAGGATTTAGAAAAAGAACATTTTGACGAAGAAATGTTGGCCCAAGATAATATGAGAACTTAGTCAACAATGATGACATATAATGAGTCACATGACAATATTGAGAGTCAGATCATGAAGTTCATGATAATGTCAGGTCATTTTCACAGGGTGATGTAGAAAAAAATGATAGCATTTCAAAAGCAAGATGAAACCACGGAAAATATCAGAACATCCATCACTAAAGATCAAAATGAATCTGATATTATTTGCATGACAATGGTATTAATTATAAGAAACTGTAGAGCTGAAACAGGTTGCGTAAGCAAGTGGGGGATCAAATTGTGCTCCCAACCCAATCTAGACAACATGTCATGCAAATTGCTCATGATAAATCAGGTCACATGAGTATAAGAAACCAAAGATAGGATTACCTAGCATTTTTATTGGCCAAATATGAATCATGATATCAGAGATTTCTGTAAAGACCTGTCATCGGTGCCAAATTCAATCCCAGTCGAAACAGCAAAACGATTTGCTGAAACCACACCCTTTTGTGGATACACCATGCAAAAGAGTTGATATGAAACAAATCAGCAACTGGAATAGACATTTACCCCTATTCTTGTTTTCATATCGTGAACAGTGACGGCGCCATACTTCATTTTCTGGGGGGAAGGGGGGAATCGAACAAAATATTTAAAAATGGTATTTTAAAACCCCAAATCGCAGATATTTGCCCCCCCCCATCATCATTTTTGCGTCAGACTGGGGTGTGTGTGTGGGAGGGGGGGGGGGCAAACTAGGGAGGCAAGAAAGAACTTTGGCGGTAAATGCCCCCCCCACCCCATGCCACCCCCCTGGCGCCCGCACTGATCGTAAAGTACTATCAGAATTCATGGATATCTCCAATTTCATCGTATGTATTATCGACCAAAGAAGTGGGGGGAACAGCCCGCCGACTAGGTGGGGGGGGGGGGGTCGGTATGGGGGACGGGGGGGGGGCGGGAGGGTCATTAGATGTGATCAAGAAGGATTTTTGAAAAAGAAGAAGATGAAGATATAATTCCATCTAAGATTATTAGATTGTGAATACAACAATGGTAACATGGATGGCAATGCTAAATCGAGAGAGAAGAGAGGTGAAACAAGGCAAAAATGAAGCAAAAATTATGACAAAAAGGCTAGTGAAAGGAAATCAAAGTTTGGTGAAAACCCCCCGGTCCTAGTATTTTTGCCAGAAAGTTCAAAAAAGTTTGACATCACAACTTGCAAGGACCATACAAATTGCCAAGAAAGTGGGTGATTCAAATTATGAGGTAAATCTGCATTGTCAGGCATATTACCTTCATACTTACCTCAAGATTGGAACATGAGTGTTTTGTATTGTCACGAGAGTGTGACATACAAAAACACTCAGTTTGTTGTACGCAATATGTACAGCGGTACGGAAAGTGTGTAGTCTGTGATCACAGACTGCGAAAATATTATCTAAATTGTATGCGCTGAGAGGATTAACGTTATCAGCTCCGTCATAGCGAATGTGGGTAAATGAAACCTAAACCTCAAAATATCTCTGAAAACGAAGGTGTTCTATGGACGGTTTTTGAATCGAGGTCCGTAGTTCCACGTTATATGTTTTGGTTTTGAATATGTATCGTAATTCGCTAGCGAAATGTTACGTGTATACCTTCCGGTCGTTACTATGTAAGGGAATCCGCTTTTGAGTACTGCACCACGATCGAAATGATCACTACACAAAGTCTACGGCCTGCAATATAACATTCCAACAAGGTGCGTGATCCAGTAACCAGGGAGTTATGTACCAATTCGATGGCGAGTATTCGGTGCTCGCAGACACGGAAATGGAAAGTTAAACGTAATATCTACAGGCGCGTCCATTTTTCCCACGATGCCTTTCGGTATCATTCCAGTCTTGAGAATTTTCAAACGCTTACGCCAATTTTTTTTTTCAATTTTAGAAACAGGAATTACGTACTTAACGGACCGCCGTAGCAAATATGATCGAGAAATACTATGATCGTGAACAAGCCAGTGATATTAAACAGTGTTATTGTGTATCAAGGATTACCCAGGACATTGGTCAAGCGTCAAATAGAGAAGATGAGTGGGAAACAAAGTTGTAGATGAAAATGTGGGTCCTGTGTAAACACAAACCTGGCAAGATTGAAAAACAATTCTGATAGCACAACAAAATTCAGAAATAAAATAAAAAATATCATGAAAAAACATGATAAAATATTTTCTGATCTACCTGGCAAAAAAAAACAAACTAATGTCATTATGCACAAGGTTGACACTACTACAGAAGCTCCTATTTGGCAAAGAACCTTAGAGCTTCTCAGGCTCACAAACAAAAAGTGCAAAATGAGATTGATAATATGCTCAATCTATGAGTAATTGAGGAAGCAAATTGTGCTTATGCTTCTCCCATAGTAGCTGTTCAAAAAGCAAACGGAGTAATTCGCGTATGCACATATTTTAGGGAATTGGTCATAGATCCATATGAAATGCCTAGAATTTTGGATTATGTTGCAAGTGCTAAATTCATCACTACTTTGGATTTGACAAAAGGATCTTATCAAGTACCTTTGGATCCTAAAGACAAACCAAAATCTGTGTTTTGTTACGCTTACAATGTGATGCCATTTGGGATGGTAAATTCAAGTCTACCATTTCAGAGATTTGTAAATTTAGTTTTTGAAAGATTGCAACATGTTTGTCGTCAATATATTGATGATGTGACAATATTTTCTAACTCTGGCAGGAGCATTTTTGAAACATGTAAATATTGGTTCTAAACTATCCAAATTGAGAAAGCAGGGAAGCCGGATTGACTGTAAAACCAGTTAAATCAAAGTTTGCAGTTTAACAGGTCATTACTTCCGTAACAAAGGCGTAAAATCATTTCTTGGTTTGACAGGGTATTATAGAAACGGGTATTTCTCATATGAGATATTGCATCGACCGATGCTAAATCTCACAAGAAGAACGAGCCACCTAAGTTATTAATTTTGGGTTGTATCTAATGTGAAAAATCATTCCAAATCTCAACAGTGTTTGGCTACAGAACCAATTCTCAAAAAGCACCAAAGTTTGAGAAGGAATTTTTGTTGGCAAACAGATCGCTCCAAAACTGGCCTTGGAGCGGTTATCAATCAATAAGATCATGAGTCAGAGAGCATCCAATCATATATCTCAGTAGACAATTGAAGCAGATTGAAATCATATGAAATTCTGTTTCATCACAAGAATGTTGGGCAATTGTGTTGGGCTATAAATAAAATTGAGATTATTATCTGCAAGTTCGCAATTTAATGGTTTGAAAACTAGATCCTCTAGAAACAGGTTAATGCGATGGTTATTGTTTTACAAAATTCATTTGAAAACAATATATATACAATGTAGAAGGAATTGTCAACACGAATGCTGACACATTGTAAAGAATTTGTAGATCAAATTAAACATGTACATAATACCTATGGTAAGTAAACCCAAAATATTGCAAACCGAAATTTGCACAAAATCAATATTGTTGTTATTAGTGGTGATACATGATGTAGTTATGTACATTGCAAATGGGTGTAAAACCTTAGGATTTGACATTCTCTATCCAATACAACGTATTCACTCACATGGCAGTGTAAATCAAAAGAAAAAAAATACCTCTGCCTATTACGCCTATTATATATTGTATAAAGTAATGAAGTCTCTAACATGTAAAGGTTTACCCAGTGTGCTATTGGATAAATTGAGTAATTGGCTTGACTATAAAATGCATTTATCAAATTATATTTGTCAGTCATGTGTGTAGGGTTTAATATTTTGCATTAGGTTAATATAACAGACATAACTGACAACTACTTTATATTGTAACTCTATGTAACAATTAAAACAGATCACTAGCACTTTCAAATTGCATTTTAAAATACCTTTTACAAAAAATTATGTACTTGTCATTATTACATTACTTTGGTGTAATATGAACTACTGACTCCACCACAGTAATGTCTACGTTAGCATGGACTCTTGCAAACCAAAGAAGCGTCATCCAGTGTATTGAATGGGACAACTAGGTATTTGATAGATATGAAAACACGTCACGCCTGCTTTTGTAGGCAGTAATCTGCAGTGGGGCGCCAGACTCTTTTTCTAGGGGGATTTTTTTTGGGGGTGGGGTGGAATGAAATTCTGGGGGGGTTCGCCAAAGTATGAAATAATTGGAATAATTAACCATTTTGGCGCCCAATCGCTGATTTTCTTTCTGCCAAATTTGATGATGTTTGGCCCCAAATCGCCAATTTTTGCCAATTCCCTGACTTTCTGTCCTTTTATCTTTCTTTTCTTTCGGCCGCGCTGGGGGGGGGGGAGTGGGAATAAAACAAATGGGGGACAAAAGCCGCCATGCCCCCCCCCCCCCCGGTGGCGCCGCACTGGTAATCTGAGATGGTGTTTTAGTAAATGCTGACTAACTTGGCACTACTCTAGCAACAGCAGGTGACAAGCCCCTAATGCCAACTGCATCATGAATGTAGAGAGACGTCCATTTTTAAGTTATGTTATTTGACTTGGGTCTCACAAATAACATTTTTGTGCAACTATTCTTTCATATATAATTTTGTAAAGATTCCACACGTAAAACAATATTTTAAAACCTCTAAACTTCACTAGCTATGGGATACGTGGAATTCCCTTTTGAACTTCTTTTGTACTAAACATTATCCTCACAGGATCGGAAGAATTTTAAACCTTCAATTTTCACTCTTTTTAACTTCTTCAAGTGCCATGCGGCGTTCCCCAAGGCTATACACTTGGTCCTCTGCTCTCGCAACAGCATCTGAAACATTTCTTAAGACTATTTTTGAGCCATGACCAACATATCCTCCCCGCTCAAAATCCGAACTATGTTGAAATGGGCCGATCAACGTGCCTCAAACTTGCTTTTCAAATGAACGCGCCACGCGCAGCTGGAATAAATCTCCCTCAACTTCCCATCATGCTATGCTTCATTATCAATGCACTACGGACACAGGTCAATAGACAAACACATTACGCGAACAACGCTCCTGTCATTTATTGTTATAATTCCCCTACATACCTACATACCTTTTTAATACAGTAAGTTATATCGTTCGGATTTTTTTGGGCGGGGAGTATATTCCTTCGCCTTCAAAATCCGGACATGACACACTATCAAAATTTCAATACTCGCGAACTCCAACATGTCTCCGACATGTACTCCAAACTATATAATTTTCAAAATACGTGAGACTCATTAAAAGTTTTTAGTTCCTGTCCATTCACCGTGAGAAGGTAAGAGGAAATATTTTCAATGCCACAGGTAGAAAGTTTATGGTACTCCTACAATGTATAGTAATGTAGCTAGTAAATAAATGTTGACATAAATACAATTGTTTCACACATCTTAGATAGCGTGAATGTTTCATTTGAAGTCTTCTTCTTCTTCTTCTTATCCGGTCCAAACACTGTGGGTCCAATATATCCAGCCATAGATGGGGGTACAAAACGTCTGGCTGCTTCTTCACTGATTCCGCAAGGTCCTTGTTTGTGCATTGTTCTCCAGCAAATGGCATAGACCAGGGGATGTTCCATTGTCCTGTGGTGTCTGTTTCCACAACCACAGGTAGGAATACCTGATTCTCTTCCAGATAGCCCCACTTCTACACTGAAACCTTACAATCGGCCAAGTTTCTGGTTCTCAATCTGTTGAGGCATCGCCTTTCAGCTCATGAGGAGTCAGTTTCCAGGTGGGAGATGCCCACAAGTTTCAATACCGATAGATGTTAGTTGGTTATGGCAAGTCTTTCTTCCACAAGGCGACTCTCTTGACCTCCAGACTGTTTCAAGAGGTTGGACTTTGCTTAATAAGAAACTCTCCTGATTTTAAGGTTGGTGGCAGCTGGTATCTGTCCACATAGGGTGCTTCACATTAATACTTGGCACTTACGCTCTTGCATGCTCGCTACACTTTCGACGGGATGTCCCTGGCGGAAGCAATTCCTTGCTATGATGTTAAGTTTTCCGTTGGGTGTTGGATTGGACGGAGGCAATCCCTGTGATAAGCCCGCATGAGGCATTTAAAACGCTGAATCAAGCTTCCTGGCATGGGTTGATCTTTCCCCCTACAGGGCAGGCCTCCTATGCACAGAGTAGCACAAGCAAGTGCCGTCGATCTTAGGGTATAGGCGAGCACCCCATCTTGTGCCAGTGAGTTTGTTCAAGATATTATTGCGTGAACATACTTTAATCTTCCGTCTTCTCCGTGTGGGTCTTATAAGAGAGAGTGAGGCAAAGGTAAAATCCTAGGTAGACAGGTTATGGACAGTGCTCCAGTGGTGTTCCAGATCAGGTAACATTAAGCTGACGTTGGCTTCACGGCACTTTGGTAGATGGAAAGCACACAACCTGTGTCTTAGATGGATTTGCAAGTAGGTGGTTTTCCTCCATATAAGGAGTGAGTCATCCAAAGCTTTGGAGAGTCTCTTCAACAACTGTGAAGTCGGCATCTTGTGCGCGTAATTCCAAGAGATCGTCTGCATAATATAAAACGACAGGTTCCAACACTCCTAGGTTGGTCGTTGGAATAGCTGTTGAACAGGAGAGGTGCAGGCACAATCCCTTGTGGTAGACCATCTTGAGTCTACGCCATCTGCTCTTCTTCGCTCTAGATGACAAAGAACATCATGTTTGCCAGCAAATACCGGATAAACTCAGTCAAGCGAATGTCATTGATAATTTCCAGGTCTTATGGAGTAGGATCGGTGAGATGAACAGTGTCGTACGCTGCTGATAAGTCAACGAACACGACTCTGGTTACAAAACCCTTCTCGAAACATCTCAATGTGTGAGGAGGTGAGTAACTTGGCTGTTGTTGATGCCTGGCCGGAACCTGCTTGTTCTGGTATGAGGTGTTCGTATATCACAGGTACGATACGATGAGCAGGAGGCGTTCAAAGAGCTTGTAGGTATGGCTGGGAGTGATTATAGGTCTGTAGCTCTGGGATGGATGGATCTTTCCCATGCTTTAGGAGTGCCATTAACATTGGCTTTCCTCAAGATCTTTTGCGGAAACCTGTGGGAAATAAGACAGCAATGTAGAGCTCAAGATGCCACACCTTTGCTACTGGGCCGATTTTAGCTGCCTCAGTAGAGAGTTGTCAAGGCCTACTGCTTTTCCTGGTTGAAGTTTAGCATACCGCTTTCCATTCGTCCATGTTGAGAGGCGAGTGAAACCAGGGTCACCACTATACCTCTTATGGGCTAGTTTGGCCCTTCTTGGGTTCTTGCTGCACTTGCCATTTAAAAGCAGTTGGTCGGGAGATGGAAAATGGTTGGGTTGTGACAGTTGCTTTGGAGGTTATGTTGGATCCCCTCGGAGCTTCCGGTTGGTAGACCATGCTTTCTTATTGTTATGGGTCATATCGGTCATCAGTGGATTCAATTAAAGTATGGGCAGGTTTTGATCTTTTCCTGGAGATCCTTCCGAAACTTCCTCACCTGTAGCAGTTGTTTCAGCCGAAAAAGGGACCAGCTTTAAACCTGGGATATACTTTGATATTCTCCTAGCACATTCCTGGAAAGGGCTGGTATTATATTTCGTCCTACAGCTCTGGGTATGAATCTCCGCGCAGTCTGTTACTAGTGGGAAAATTTGTCATAGTTATGGGGATTTTGGAGCAATCCTCTTAACGTGCGTCACGTCATCAGTGAATCCTTGCCGTATGCTTCCTGTAGTTAAGCGGCGCTTTAAAGGCACTTTGTTGGTATTACTGCAGCGTTGACTTTTGGATACCGATTGGTCGATGTTGACGTTTAGTGGAAACAGGATCCAGAACACAGGTTAGAGATGTTTTGCTAACAATAGCTAGATCAGGGTTCGTAACTCTTTTCCAGCGGGCACTATGAATCTTTATGATTGGGGCAGCTCTTAGAGTCGTGAAGGAGACGTAGATTTTGACTGTTTATCCATTCTTTCAACAGCTTGTCCGTCTTTGTTAGTTTCATTGTAGCCCCATTGGGTACTATGCTGTTGATGTCGCCAATGAAGAAGTGAGGTTTGGGGAATTCCCAGGGTTGAGTTGAGAGGTGCTTGAAGTCTACTGATGGGGGTTTGTAGACGGATGTACCTATGACAGAGCTGAGCTCAATGGTGAGGACCTTCGATGTTGTTATCATCAGACATTGAGGTTGTTTCTACTGTGGTGCCTGTTCTCACAAATATAGTACTTCCGTATTGTTGATGTGGTCTCTCTAGGTGGCAAGGACCATTCCTGGTAAGGTTGGGCGGTGGTTATTGTTTCCTCTGTGGGTTTCCTCAGTCAGAGGACATCGAATTGGAGATTGTTACACAAATCCGCAATGATGTTACTTTTGCATTGGAAAAAAACTCCACATTCAATGACGCTATAGTCAAGGCAGACCTTAGAAAAGGCCTGCGCTGAGGTCTAGCCATGATATGGGTATACTTAAGAAATGATGTTAATGGAAAACAGTGTTTGGAGTTGTAGAGATTAGTTCGCTGCTTGGCAGTTACTAACAGGGTAGACCACAGGACGGTTCTCTCTACTTCCTCCCGCCATTTTCAGTTTCAGTTATTTCACCATCAGAAAATCATTAACAAAACAATGTACAATTTTTAATGGTGGGTAACACTTAACCGCAAGAGGCAGCTCGAATAATGGTGTCCACCTAAATATGTGCAATTTACAATTTACAACAAAATACAGGACAGAAATGTGTGAATACAAGACCGAACGAGACATTTGAGGACACAGACATGCTGTTGGCAGGTTAAATGTCTATTGTATTATACACTGTAATAGGCACCTTCACGGAGGTCGTGGTTTTTACATAGTTGAGATCTAAAAAAAAAAAAAACAATAAACGATCACCTCATAAAACATCTTGAAAACCCCCTGCATTCTCTGCTTGGTTGGATGACTCATAGGGAAAAACATTCAACGTATCCTCATTGGGCAGGAATCCCCTTTGCACCTGCTGCCCCTGAACATGTTCAAAGCATCATTGCAATATAGTTTACATAGGAGAATTACCATTAAACATGTTCAAGGGCCAAAAAACAACAGGAGGCTCCATCCACCCAACGACGATATTTCTCTTCTGTGAAGAGCCCTATATACTTAAGAAATAAAGGGTGATGCAGTAGCATTCACGGGTGAATAGTGCGTCCGAGGTCGGAAAAACTAAACAATGGGCGAGGCGCAGCCGAGCCGACTATTTTTCTAAGTTTTTCCAGCCTCGAGGACACATCATGAGCCCATAGATGATACTGCCAAACTCTTTATTTCTATTCTATTACCTAAAAGAACATGATTTAATAAGAAAATGAATTCACACGACCATTATTTAAGAAATTAAAGGGTTGATGCAAGACAGCCTTTATGGGAGAATATTACGTCAGAGGTCGGCGAAAAAACAAATAAGGGACGAGGCGCCAGCCGAGTCCATTATTTTACTTTTTCTCCGCGCCAAGGACACATCATGAGCCACAAATACTAATACAAAACCTCCATTTATTCTATTACCGAAAAAACAGCCTGATAGAATGAGAAAATGCATTCACGACCCATTATGGCATAATAAGGGGCCGTAAACTGACCAATCAGACTGCAGCATTTTCCAAAAGGCGCAGAGGTAAGCAGGCCACAGAGGTAATAGAATGCAGAATAATGGGCAGTAAGCCTGACCAATCAGAAAGAGAGTGTTGCCATAATGGGCCAGTAGAGGAATAGAATTGGATATTAAATACAGATTAAAGTTTTTGCAATTGAATTGAATGTACTTTAGGTCACTTAAAGTACTTAGTAGCCTCGTCGCAGTTCCCTGTAGGAAGTTTATGGGGAGAGCTATTTATATTCTAATTACTGAGATAAAGCTCAGAAAATATTGCCGTATTCACCGAAATAAACTAGTACCACCAGCTAACCAAACCACCTGCAATGAGCATAAAAGTCCAAGAAAAAGTGTTCTTCTAATTGTGGTGCTTAGTAACACTCAGGCCCGCCAGCCTCAAGGAAACAGGATTGAGAAACCTTAGTAAAAAACGCTAACCGTAACCCAAATAAATGAGGAGGGCTCGAGAAGTGATAATGTATCTATGTGCCCTAACAATATAGTTTAAATTTAATGATATTGAGACCAAGAGATTTGAGTGTAATATTTTTAAATAAGTAAAATCCTTTTTGAGTTTTCTGATATCTTGCGGCCAATTACTATTCCACAGTACGTCCCTCTCGTTTGATCCTGTGTGTACTGGCAAGGTCGTACTGAGTTTACTTAGGGTGTAAACAAATGGGCTATTCTAGTACCGTACCTGTGGAAAGCACTGCTTTTGACAAAAAAAATTATCAAAATGAAGGGAAGATTATGTACTAATAAAATAGTGACAAGTAACAAGCTTTATACAATTGTGAATGTCATAAATAGTGAGAATATTTAACCTAGAGAATAACGGTGGGGAGTGAGCAAGCCATGCAGCATTTGTACAGAGTCGAATTATTTTCTTGCGGTTTTGCCTATGAATATTTTGCAGTACAATTATTGGAATCGCCCATCAATGTTTACCATTACTGAAGATACGGAAGGAAGCCACTAAGTCCTATACGAGAAAATAGTGTATCATTAGGTAGGGAATGCTTTAACATAAACAACTACCAGAATACTTGAGATAAATTTGTACATATTTAGTATGATAAGACCAATCAAGGCATTGGGGTCTCTAAGTATACAAGCAAATTAGTTATGAGTAACATGTGAGATAGTAATGTCATTCATCTTAAATTCAAGTTATTGATAGCTAGATTGCTTGGTATGTTTTGCAAACATAATCGAAATTGTTTTACTAATATTAGAGATAATTGTTACATTTAAACCATGGTGGGTGCCAATATTCATAAGCTCATTATGAACAACAGTTGATAAGTTGGTCCATATTACGATCGGATATTAACAATATTCGTATCGTCAGCATAGATAAAAAATGAAAATTTATGGGAAGAGTAAACAATATCATTAAGGTAGATTATAAAGAGCAGAGGTCCCAAAATTGACCCCTGTGGGACTCCCAGATACTAGTATTCATATCAGACTCATGGTTATCAATTGAAAACAGATGGGTTCTATTGGATAAGTAACTCTAAAACCACTCGAAGGCAATACCACGAATACCATAGTGAGATATTTTATCAAGGAGAATAGGAGTGGTTTATCGTATCGAATGCCTTCGAGAAGTCCAAGAAAGACACATGGTATGATGTTTGTTGTAAAGTCTGTGGCAATTTCACTGTAAGCTTCTAAGACAGCATGTACGATGAGGAATTCTTTCTAAAGCCATATTGACTATAATGGAGTAAAATTATGATTACGAAATAAAATGATAAAGGCGATTATGAATGATGCGCTCGAATAATTTGGAAAATGCTGGAAGTACAGATATAGGCCGTAATTACCGAGCAAATTAGGATCACCTGATTTGAATATCGGAACCACCTTAGCAATTTTAAGTTGAGAAGGAAATATACCAGTGTTAATCGATAAATTGAAAAATATGACACAAAGGTGTTGTAATAAAATTTAATAACATTTTAATAATACCAAGTTTTCAACCATCATAACCAGGGGTAGAATTTGAGTTGAGTAGTTTACAAGTATCCAAAATTTCATTTTGATCAATGGGTAGCGAAAAATAGGGAGTTAAAACAGGGTGATTGAATGTATTCATGTAGTTCATACAAACCAGGATGTACTGAGGGAATGTTGTCGGCAAGATGGGACCGAGATAGCTTAAAGTAGTTTATTGAATCATTTGCAATTACACTCGGATCAGATTTTTCTCTGTTGTTTATAGTGAATGTCTTTGGAAGTGTGTTTGTGTGTGAGCGGCCCAAAGCCCATAGAATGTTCCATGTTGGTTTAAGGTTGTGTTATGTTCATCGCGGATATCGGTATTAGAATATTTTTCTTAGCATTTCGGATTGAGAGTGAGTCAGAGATACCGGTTAGCATGACAAATTTACTTTTATTAGCAATTGTGGGGAGGATAGGATATATATTTTTGATAAAGTGTATGTTTCCGCCGTAATGGATTTTAAAATTATGGAGGATTCCATGGGTTGCGTGGGTATTCCTTGAATGTTGATTTATACGATGCGACTGAAATGGAAAACAGTGATATAATATCAGTAACTTATTTGAAAAAATATTTTTATATGCTTCATCAGGGTTATCTACAGATGTTACAATCTACCAATCAACAAGTTCAATGCGATTGTTAAATAATGAATGTTATCGTCACTAAATGAACGCAAAGAAACGCTGTTGAGGAGAGTGGTAGATGTGAAAAACTACGCCCAACCACTTCTTCTACCTTTCCGTGGAGTATGAACCAGGTATAATTCTGAATAGTAATAACATTCGAGCACACCTCGTTAAACCAGGTTTCCGAAAACGGACAATAACTCAAAAAAACATGGTCAACATTAGCAAGAAAGGTTTCAATGTTCATCACGATTCTTGTTAAAACTGCGACAATTAAAATGTATAAAAAAACCCGTGAATCGTTTGGAGAAAAAAATGGGAACATGAGTACCATTACTAGAATTAACAAAACAATGTTATGCCATAAAAGCTGAGTGCATAACATATTAATAAAGGAAAGGATTAAGTTTAAGATTTAAACATTTTCTCTATTCAATTGAGTTGATCAACAAATAATGTTAATGCCAAATTTAAAATTCAGTATCTCCGGAATATGATTAAAAGGGAAATAGTTCTGCATTACACCATATCCCAAAAACCAGTCATAACTAGCATCAATATCAGTATACACACACCTCGTAGGCATAATATGACTGGATGATTTACAAAAAGATTTTGTTGATGGTGAACGTTGTCTTTTAGCTCATCTGTTACAGCGTTAATGGGCGGGAGAAAAAATGGACCATAGGAAAGTTACAATAAGACAGACTTTAAAAACATTCTTAAAAAGACATGACAGAGACCTATCAGTGATGTTCTCAATAGTATCAACAGAAAGTAAATGATAAAGTCATAGTAAAATTGGAATATATTGCTATACATGCACGCGTAATAGAACAAATCAGCGGTACATTAGTCCAAATTTTGACAAGACCAACGGTTCTGCGCCAAGCAAGAATTCTGTAAGTACATCCAACAGGTTAGAGTGCAATCACAATTGATACAAGAAAATTCATTTGAATATACAATGCCCCCAACATGTAACAAAAAAACACTAATACATATATTAAATCAGAAAATTTGATCTGCTGAGGCCGTTGTGGAAGGATCATGATGATGAGCAGTGAACCACCAACATACAAAATGAGTATGAAGTGAGAAATAAATTCTATAGAGAGCCACAACGTAAGATTGTTTATAATGATCATCACTGCCAGTACAATCATCCTAATAATTATTATAATAATAACAATAATAATAATAAATAATATATGCTTAACTTGCAGCATTGACTAACAGATGAGGGGTTTGTTTGCAGAACAGAAAGCAAAATGTGCTGGCCATTACCAAAGATTGATAAAAAATGACAAAAATTAGCACTGCCTTGTAAAAGTAGGGTATACTTAAGAAATGATGTTAATGGAAAACCGTTGTTTTGGAGTTGTAGAGATTAGTTCAGCGCTGGCAGTTACTAACAGGGTAGACCACAGGACGGTTCTCAACTTCTCCCCCCTTTGAAGTATCAGGATTGAAAACACCAGCAAATATGTCATTATTAAATGTTGTTATTTGAATATAACTTACCTTTGAACAATACAAAATATCATTCTCTATCGAAGTAGTACCGGAGAAATAAAGCATTCTTATATCAATGACACATAACATAGCTGTGTTCACACGGTCGGAAGTAAGGCCTGCGTAAAGTGTGCAATAGCGCAAGTTGGATTAGCGCGAAGTGTATGTCCTACGGGGTCGGACCTTTTTTCAAGAACAAAGCAACAACTGCAACTTGTAAGGAGGGAAGATCAAGGATTCTTGGTTCTTGGGTTCTGGGGTATAATCTGGCTCTACGAGCTTAACAATAGATGAAACATAAACCATCTATTCGGAAATTGATGTACATAAAAATGGAATTAAAATCAACTGAAAAACACCCTGATCTTTTTGATGTAGCAAAACTGTAATATTTCTACATACTAGGAGTAGCTTTTTTTATAATATTTACTCTATCTCAGCTACCTAAATTAAGGTGGGATCCCCCAGTGACAGGGTTTTTTTTTCAGGCCAAAAATTTTGTATTTATTTAAATATTGAGCATGGAACATTGCCTTTCTTTTGCTTCAAATTTGGTAAAAATCGGACTTTCCTTCACAAAGTTGTGATTATTTTGTTCGTCAAAGTCAGCGGCAAATTCATGAATATCTTATGTATTTCCTTTATTTTTAATTCTTTTGTATTGTATTGTTTTGTGTTGATATTTTGGGGTAATATTTGAGCTTTTTAATATGATTTTTGTAATAATTCTTTTATTAATTGCATTTAATATGCTGAAATACTTTTAACTAAAGTGTACTCTACATTTTATGATAATTTGACTTTATGAACTTAATTGGCTTATTAATTAATGTTAATTAATTAGACATTTTTAACGGACAAAACTTTAAATGCGATTTCCTCAAAACAACGTTTTATGTCGTGTATCCCCGCTTGGGACATGATTACTCAAAAAGTATTAATGGTAGAACCTCCAAACTTGCTGAGGTGTAGGGCTTGAAACTGTACTAGAATTAAATAACTTGAACCTGGGGAACATACCTGTTGCCATGGTAACATAAAGCAATAATTATTGATTTTTGATTTTGACCTTTGACCTTTCAGGTGACCCCCCAAATGACAGTCAATTTTTTATATTTCTAGTACAGAATCAAGATCTGTCTCAAAACAACAATTTAGTTTTTAGTTCATTCCAATAGAGCATTTAGTTTTTGAGTATTCATGTCCCCAACCGTCTCTACCTTCAAATTCTACCAAATTCAATATGGCCGCTGTTGCCATGGCAACGGGTCACATGACCAACTTTGTTTTGCATATTTAGAGAGAGTAACGTCCAAGGTATATATTTAATCTAATAATGGCAAACTACATGTAAAGAACTTTAATGTACATGTGTTATGATCATGACCCTCCAAAAGTGGGGTATACCACCTTAAATAACAGAATACAAAACAAACACTATTAGCGCCAAGTGCGAATTCATATAATACCAATAAGAATGAAGCTGGTCTGAGGAGAAACTGAAACTGAAAATTTGTAATGTTTTGATGATTGTGCAGGAAACTAGAGTAAATAATTCCATAAATCTAAAACATGCAGATGCTAAGTAGGTTCCATACCGCTTAATGGCGTTTGATTTTGATTGGTTTCCTTCATTTTTTATCCTTGTACTTGTTTTTTTATTTGTTCTTCTCTTTTGTGTTTGTGTTTGTATTTTTCATATTTTTAATTTGAGTTATATCTATATGAATCCGCGTTTATTTGAATTTCTTTGTGTTTGTATGTTTATTGTTTATTTATTTATTTATTTTTTTATGCACAGGTAGGTTCCTTGCCTCCTGATTTCTTCTGCTCAAGAATGTGCCAAAAGCTTCCCCTGAATGTATATAGAACGTTCAGTTGCTACAGGACATTGTTTTCAAAACAAAACACGCGACTTAATCATACCCTTTGGGAACTAATTTTATGTTAATCTCTAGATCTACATGTTTAACACAAATATTGATATTCAAGACAATCTTGTATTTTATGGGTGTTGCAAAATACAAGTCATTTTCCCATTGAGTTGTATCCATAATTGCAAGGTCAATAATTAAATTGCAGTTAGCGCATAAAGAGTAAATGATTTTGTTACGTTTATAGGCCTATAGGCGCACGTACAATTTAAAGATAAAAAAGGAAAAATGTATTTTTATACACGTTAGTGGATAATGGGGGTGGGGTCCTGGATCCCTGACGTCAAAAACACATTTTCTAAGGTATAATTCAACGAAACTCTGCACATGTCAAGAGTACTCTAAGATATTAATATTAGTGAAGAAAAATCAACAATATTGATCAATCTAGAATTTGGGCCGAAACAATGACTTTCATGGCGGCCAAAAGTGGCCATTTCTGTTTTGCCACTTTTTTCACCATGATGAACTAAAATTGTTAACTAACGTTTTTTGTCGGTTGAGAATAGAGCACATTAACTAAATATAGCAATATTTTGGTGTTTGATACAGTCTAGTATTGTTCATGGTACCTTTCATGGATTTTGTAAAAGAAATGCATTTTGGATCAAATTACATATCAGCATATGTCTCGCAGATTTCAAATAAGTTTCAATTTTAAAAAATGAAGATATTTTACGCTGGTTTACAACTTGACCCAAAACGTCCTTTTACCTCTGCAAGTGACTTACAACATGAACAATGTGTGTAAATGCTCCAAGTGCAATTAAATTAATGTGAGCATTCTAACAACCCTGCAAAGGATGAATCCAGCATTTATGATAAATACTGGAAACTTCTGGCTTTTCCTGAAAAAAATAAAACCATTTTCAAATCCCAGCTCATTTTTTTAACTTGTAAATTCTGGCTTATGAATCTCCGGGTTTTTTTCCTTAGAAACTTTTTTGGATATTTTAAACTTATCCAAGCTATAAACTCCTGACTCGTTTCAAACCTTATATTCAGGTTTGATCTGGAAAAAAAGCAAGGAAGCTTGAGAAACTAGGAAAACAACAACAACAACACAACAAAACAACACAAGAAAAAAAACAACAACAACAAAACAGCGACACATCAACAAAAACACAACATAACAACACAACAAAACAACAACACAACAAAACAACACAGTAAAACAACACCACAAACAAAGAACAAAACCCAAACACAAAAAAGCAAGGGAGAGCTTGAGAAACTAGGAAAACAACAACAACAACACAACAAAACAAAAAAACACAAGAGTAAAAAAAAAATCAAACAAACAACCAAAACAACGAACAACAAAATCAAGTAACATAACACAAAACAAAACAACACAAAAAAAACAACACACAACAAAACAACACAGCAAAACAACACCACAACTAAACAACAACAACACAGCAAAACCAACAAACACAACAAAACCACAACCACAACACTACAAGACAACAAAACCACAAACAAAAATCACAAGGAAAACAATACAACAAAACAACACAAAATAACAACAAAAACAGTAAATTTAACTTCAAACCGCTATCTACGGTAGATACTACGTTAATAATTTTAAACCTAGTCGTTCAATGCTTCACCTTGCAGGTGGCATACATATGCTGTGTTCTGTAGATCAATTTGTCAAGAAAATGTTTTTATCATTCAAGAAAAATCAAGTTAAAATGTTCAAATATATATATAACATATATATATATATGTTATATATGAAGTCCGAAAGCCGGTGAAATGCCAAAGTTTACGTATTTTCACATTTTCCAAGAAATGTAAACAGGCTGGCAACCCAAACAACTGCCCCACATGCAACAACCAGAACCAGAAAAACCCTTTCAATGAAAACATGGGCACTGATGTAGCTGTTAATACCTTTTGTTGTGGTATACTCCCCCCCCCCCCGGTTTTGCTTTGTACACCACCAAATCACACACAGCCATATACGGCCAATATACTGCCAAATAAACACATGCTGACCTAATTTATTGTCAGGTAACACACTCCTGAATCAAATTCTTTTGCAAGGTGCAGTATTTCACACTGAATATTGACAACCTGAGCAAATTTGGTTGAAATGGACCAAGCATTTGGCATTAGTTGAAATTTAAAATAATCAAAGAATGCCCCTTTAAGTGGCCCACATGCATTTCGACCAAAATTATGGTTCACACAAAAGATGTACCGCATAGTAATCTCATGTAGCAAAGGAATTTTGCATATCCAATGTAATATTTCAGCGATACAGCAATTATGCATATTTAATTAGATCAATTGCATCAAACAAAGACCCTTTAATTGGCCCACGTGCACTTTGACCGCAATTATGATTCACACAAAATATGTACGGCATAGTAGTCTGATGTAGCCAAGGAATTTTGTATATCCACTGTACCATTCAGCGATACAGCAATTACGCATATTTAATTATATCAATTGTATCAAAAATGGTCTTTAATCGGCCCACATGCACCATGATCCATTATGATCACACGAAGAGCATGGCATAGTATTCTTTCATGTGCAATGAATTTGCCCATTTGGTTGTACGTTTTCAGAGATACAGTAATTACGCATATTAATTAGCTCATTTTGCATAACTAAGCCGCACATATTTCGCACTTTCAAATTGCAAGAAAAATTCGCATCAGACTAGGCTTTATGTCGCGAAGAAATTTTGCATATCCGAGTACCTTCAAATTTTCTAGCAATTAAGATGATTTTGCAATTAATTAGCTCCTTGGCATATTTCATTGGCAAAACTACTCAGGTTGAGAACTCCCCAGCCCGCTTCCTCCCACCAAGTACATCATTTACGCCATACGGAACTCCATAAAACTTGTACACAAGCCTTTTCACAAAGTAAAATTTTCGTAAAATTATGCAAATTAGATAGCTTAATGAGCATATTGTACGCCCAAAATCTTAATCAGGTCGAGAACTCGGCGCTTATTTCCACAACGTACACATTGTAGCCCTTACGAAATCCAGATAAATCGTACGCAAGCCGTGAACACGGACAGCAGACAGACAGACGGGACAGAGAGAAAGACAGGACAGACAGACAGAAAAGTGAATTACTAAGTCTCTGCCGAACAAAGTTCAGGCGCAGGCATAGCCGGGGGGGGGGGGGGTTGCGGGGGTGCGACGCACCCCCCCCCCCAAAAAAAAATTACAAAGGTCCGCTTTTTGATGTTGAAGGTCCGGTTTGTCATTTTGAAGGTCCTTTTAATTTGTGATGACAAAGTTGTCGCTTGCCTAAATTTTGTTGTTGTAAGGTTGTGCTGCACGGTATATGAATGAATAAGCAGCGGTTAATATTATTGTATTACGCATTGCTTGTTTTAGTGAACCGTTTTTTGAAGCTGCGAAGATGTCATTTCCTCATTTCACCCCCCCCCCACCCGCCGGCTTCAAAATTTTGAGACGACGGTGAAAAAGTTTGGGTCAACTGGCGAGCGTAGCGAGCCGAAAAAATTGGTTTGTTGGTGCGCAAAAGGTCCGCTTCTGGCAAATACGCACCCCCTCCGCACCCTCCCACTATGGCACGCTCCACGTATCAAAATCAATGGCGAGTTCTCCCCGGCATGTCTAGTTTTCATCATGCGCGGTATACGAGTTTACCCCCTATATGTCGAGTTTACAGCGCGGCCTATCAAGTTTGAACTCTATGTGCCTATTTTCATAAATCATGTCCAGAATAAATCATGTCCAGAATAAATCATGCCGAGTTTTAAAAAACTGGACATGATTTTTTTTTCAACATGTGCAAACTGGACATGATTTTTTTTTCAACATGTGCAAACTGGACATGATTTTTTTCTCAACATGAGCAAACTCGACATGATTTTTTTCTCAACATGAGCAAACTCGACATGATTTTTTTCTCAACATGAGCAAACTCGACATGATTTTTTTCTCAACATGAGCAAACTCGACATGATTTTTTTCTCAACATGAGTCAGACTCAGTTTGCGCTCATGTCGAGTGGCAGCGTTAAATGTCGCTTTTACGCGCTATCTGTCCAGTTTGCCCTCTATCATCGAGTTTTGCTCTCATCTGTGAATTGAACATAAATCTGTCGTTTTCCTCATGTCCAGAAAAAAATCATGTCGAGTTTTCCTCATGTTGAGAAAAAATCATGTCGAGATTTTGAAGCTCGGCATGATTTTTTTTTCTGGACATGAGGAAAACTGGACATGATTTATGTCAAACTCACCATATAGAGAGCAAACCTCGATGTATAGAGGGCAAACTGACAGATAAGCGCTGTAAACTCGACATAACGCTGCACACTCGACATATGGCGAGGAAAACTTGATCACGCTCGTGAAACTCGACATGCGCGGGAAAACTCGCCATGATTTGATACGTGGAGCGTGCATATGCTCCCACATAAATTCCTGGCTACGGGCCTGTTCAGGCGAGACAAAAATGCATTTCACTTTTTTTATTCTCTTGCATTATCGCTGCTCATCCCTTAACGGAAGTAATTGAGAATATTTTTAAAAATCAAAGAACAAGCTTTTTTGCTGATATAGTCACACTTACGTGTGGCGTAAACATTATGTAACATGAAAATAATACCCTTATGTGTCTGAAAGCAAACAATTTAACTGTGGCCGTTGCTAAACCGTTACTGGTACAAATGACGTGTATTTTGGCACACTCGCCAAAAATATAACATAAAATACGTTTTCAAAAAGTTTGATGTAAAGCAAGGCTCATTTGGGCATGTTTGGTAATGTTGGGCAAGGTATTCGCCGTCTTCGGCCAGGAAGTTCTTTTATTTCCTCAAGTATACCTTCGTTTTAGAGGTGGTCAAAGGAATGTTTTATACTCCTCAATGAGGTATTTTTTTCGATTCACTTGTGGTGCATTTTTTAAACATTCACCCTACCTCTTGATGTCTATTGGTGCGTACCTAGCATAGCATTTTGCTTGTCTTGGATTACCCACGTTAGTTTATCCACAGTTCAAGAATCCATACGGTCCTTGCTGCTAAAGTAGGTCAAACTTACGCCTGGTGCCTGTCCTCTCAAGCACTCCCCGCTAACTCCTGGGTCGAGGCAGGAGTAATAGTGGCGTAAAATACCTTAAATGCTTTAAATCAATCACTACAAGAATACTACTCCTCAATAACAAAGGCTTGTGCTCACACTGTCTTGGCATTGCTTGTTTTTGAAAATCATATCCCCCTCCACCTATGATTTTTTGTAAGACCTCAACAATACATGTCATTCAAAACCATATCTAACTCTGACCAGTGGACTCATAGATCGTGGTCAGGTTTTGTCATTCAGCAATTAGCGTCGTGTGATAGAGCGCGCCTCTAAACGTCTTTCTAAAATCATGAAATTTAGTACATTTTTGTGTAGTTCTTTCTCACTTAAAGGAAGGATATGAGGTGACGTTATTAATCAGAAAATGACAGCCATGAGTTGGTCCTGACAGTTTAAAAATCAAAACTGAATTTCTTTACAAACCATTAAGTGTACATGCGGTATGGAAATATTAGAAAAAAAGGGGGAAAAAAGGTCCACATCAGGTAGGACATTACGCACACCACTACTCAAACCAAAGTTACTCTCCCCCTTTACGTCCAACCGTGTGAACACGCCTATAATAACCAAGTTTTTATTTTGCCCTAAAAGGTGGCCAAACTTGAATAAGAGATTAGCACAAGCGGATTTGACAAATCACTTCTATCATTAACTACCATTGTATAGCTTAAATGCATCACGTTCCAGTAAGCTGATTCTGTAAAGCGTTCTATGTACCAGGACACATTGCTTTGGTGATGGCACAAAGGCCTAGTCTCCACATGGCCGGGAATGGAACCATACACCCTCTGGATTTATGTATGGAGGTTCTCACTTATTTGGAAATCTACTATAATTACATCCACTTTCACAGTACAAAAATAAGCTCGAATTTGCGCTCTAATTGCGAGCTAAGTTACGCGGATGGTCGTAGAGGAGGAGCAGAATATAGGGGACTTATTTAAAGGAGATCATCACGGTATGCTTGCGTATTGTTCTGCTCGAGTTGATGGGAGCGGCCATGGTGCCAACAAATAAAGCAGGTGAGGCTGTTGTGATGGAATGTTTAGGAAATTTTAGAGGATTAATAGCGTGTCTCACAAAATGTCACTTGTATTTAAGTTTTTTACAAAGCGGCACTAAATGTCAACCCAAACGCTATTCAACATGTGATGCTCGTAGTAGTTGAAGCCATTATAAAGAGTCCCTCACACTGCCACCATTGCTATAACATCACTTGAAATTCCCCGCGTAAAATCAATGAGACCTTCAATGCGTACCTTGGAATGACACTAGTTTGCTATCTGGCCAGCTGAACGGCGATGTGGGACAGGTGGAACTTCAATTGATTTATTTACTCTTCTTGTGATAATGTGGTAAAATCTTTAAATCGAAGTAGTAAGGAGGCCTACTCCACAAGCAGCCGGCAACATCACGCTGTGCATGGATTACACCAATCAGCTCATGCACTGTTGCTATTTGAAAACACGGATATTTACTTCGGATTTCCAAAGAAAAATCGAAGACCGGTAGGTAGAAATGTTTTGGTCAAAATGGTGCATTTTATACCACTGAACACCGTTAAGCAGAAAAACTTATAAACGGTCACATATTTTGTTCTAAATACCTTTATAAACCCGGATAGCAAATTTCCACAGACGTCTTCTAAAGTCTGTTGAAGAAGAAAATCTATTTGAGCAAGGACATTCATTCACAATTGCTCAGCAGGACGTTGTGGGCTGCTGTGGGCCTACTCGTTATACTTTGAGGGTAATCTGTGAAGTAGTTATTCTCATTTATTGGATATATCACGATTCAAAGGCCATACAAAACCTATAAGACATGTTAAATACGCAAAAGTAAATTACTTTGTTTCAATCATCATGGGAAAAACTATAGACATGACGTATATAGCAATGGCCGCGAGATGGCCAAACGTCACTATCGGCCGTGAGAATTTTCGGTAACATGGAGCACCCATCAGTCCCCGATTTCCCCGGGGACGATTCATTTTTATTATTTTCTAAGTAGCTAATAATGTATTGAATAGCATCAATGTGAGAATCGTTTCAGCAGGATTATCACATTATGTAAAACTAAAATTAAGCGTGTTATGTCCCTAAGGAGTTCGTTTACTCCCACTACAGAAAGGTTTGCCAATTTGGTATTAGTATGATCCTCTACATGAATGCTAGGTAGTAGTACTCTCAATTTTGGTATCACTTTTCAATGTGGGCCAATTAAGTCTACACAGGGGTCAATTTTTTTTAAAATGCCCCAATCCTGTTTAAATGGTAAAAAAGGTCAATCTCCAATTTGTACAGGGGTCAACATTGAGAGTTACTCTGATTATAGTTTAAATAATTGCAAAGGCGTCAAAGAAGGTCAACACCAATTGGATTATGTTGCCCATTATGACATATTTGTCCATAACATGAATCTATGCATTGCAGATGGTTCAAAAAACTATTCCTTATTTTGACACATTAAGCTAGATGAAAACTCTTTCAATTTACCAAAAATTGGAGCAACTTTTTACCAGGTAGCCTATAAGCACCCAAACCAATGGTAAAAGATGGTACAAACTAATAGTAGGTTCAAAATTAAAGTCCCATTCTAGCAAGTTTGGGGAAAAGGTTTTTAAGGTCAGGTGTTTTTTTGTATTTTCACGGGTGCATGAAAAGATTTTTGGGTCCAACCTATGGGAAATGTGGGAGAGGAACTCTTGCCAGAGGGCGTTTCCGTTTGCCCGTTTTTCAAAATGGCCGCCAAAATTCCAAGAAAATGGCATATTAAAGCTAAAAACAGCTATCTAATAGTTAATATGAAGTAATTTTGGGGGTATTTCTTAAGGCTAATTATTGTGTAATGCTATTCCACATAATAAAAATTGATGATAAGTACACGTAGAGGGCGCGTTTTAAAAATGGATGCAAAATCTGTTATAATAGCCGTTTTGGGACCGTTATCAAATTAATTATTAGTGGAATTACAAAGATAAATCAAAAGTGAAGATGTTTGAGGTATTTGTTTACATTTTGCAAGGATGCTTGAAGCAGATTATTTTGGTCCAACCTTCTGGGAAATGTGGGGAACTCTCGCTAGAGGGCGTTTTTCAAAATGGCCCGCCAAATTCCAGAAAATTGCCTATTAAAGCTAAAAACAGCCATCTAAGAGTCCAAAATGAAATCAAATTTAGGTGTTTCTTAATGCTAGTTAGTATTCTGCTATTCCAAAGAATTAGAATTTTGATATGTACCCCGAGAGGGCGCTTTTTCAAATTTATGGGCGTGCCAAAATTCCATAAAATATCGTTTTGGGGGCTGTCTTTCAATTATTATCAGAGTCAAATATAAATCCAAGTGAAGATTTACAGCTGTGTACAAATAGAAATGACCTTTTACCATTTTAGCAATAATCACCCACCAATGGTAACAGATGGTCAAACTAGGAATCCTTATGACTAGACGGACAATATGGTACATTTCAACTGATTGGAGCATTGTAAAAATTTGACCCCTTGTGTAAACTTAAATTGGTTCCTATTGAAAAAAGTGATAACCACAATTGAGAGTACTACTACCTAGCATGATGATGAGGGTCCATACTAACTTACCAAAGGGTTCAAGCTTTTCTGTAGTGAGGGGTAAACGTTGATGTTTGACCTGGGCGAGCTCCTCCTCTATAGAGATGCTTGGCCCATTTAAAATGAACCTTTTGTGTTACCCTCTGATTCTTGGGGTTTCCAATTTTCAGGTGACTCTGGATTCCTATTAGTGAAAGTGACCTGAATATTTCAATTATGAATGTGACTAATGGGATTTCAATTATTGAATTGTGACGCTGGAGTTCAATCATTTAAATGTGACCCTGGAGTTCAATTGTAAAAATGGTAGTAATCATTCAAATAATTTTACCTGACGATCACCGCAAAAAGGGAGGTAGCGTTATTTTTTCTTGTTAGATCTACGGGCAATTCCCCCCTAACAGCAAGGCAGGGGTCTGCCCCGTGAATTTTGAAATGTGGCAAAAGGGATATGCATGAGTCACGTGACCATGCGACCTTGCATATAGTATATATGATTTTTTGAAGATTTTTCACATTAAGACAGGAAGTGACCCTTAATGAACAATTAACGACCTTCAATGATCTCGAAAATACTGTTAACATGTTTAGAATGTCATAACATTTCTGCTAAATTTCAGCTCAATAAGAGCATTTTGAAATTTTAGAATTTGACCCTTAATGATCCCGAATTGTGTTGTATCTTTTAAACGCATCGGTGCAAGTTTGAGCAATGAAGTACGCACCTTGCATATTGTAATATGATTTTGAAGGTATTTTCGACTGAGACCGGAAGTGACCCTTAATGACCCCTAACGACTTTCAATAATCTTGAAAACATTTTTAAGATGTTTAGAATATCATAGAGACCATTTCTGTCAAATTTCAGCTCAATAGAAGCATTTTGAAAATTTAGAATTTGACACCTGACTGACCTTGAATGACCCCTTAATGACCTCGACTGAATTGTATGATATTTTGACAAGCATCGGTAGAAGTTCTATCAATGTCTATTTTGCATCTGACTGCATATTATAAGATTTTTTTGAAGATATTTTTGACTCAGGCTAGAAATTACCCCTCAATAACCTTTGACCCCAAAACTCATATACCTCCCCTACCATTAATGTTACATTACTGTAGCAATAACGGGCTTCTATCGGCTGAGATATAGCCAATTTGGTCTTGTTTTTAACAATTTTTGGCAAAATTGACCCTTTGACCCCTTAAAGTTCATTGACCTCGATAAAAAAACCCTCATGTACACCGGGAAATGCATTGTTCCAGTGCCAATGCTTCTAAAACTAAGTTCATGATCATCTCCACTAAGAAGGATCCTTAATTTCCAGATGTTGCTCTGACATTCAACAACCAGCCCATTGAACATGTTTCTTCTGCAAAATTCCTTGGCATTCATCTCACTGACAAACTTTCTTGGAATCTCCATGTCGAACACATTTGCAAAAAGGCTCGCAAGGCAATTGGCTTCATCCACAGGTCCTTTCACTCAGCTCCCATCAACACCCGCCGCATGTCATACCTTGCCCCTGGTCTGCCCCATCCTTAAATACGCCTCTATCACCTGGCATCCACTTACCAAGACGCTGACTAATAGGATTGAGTCCACCCAGAGGTTTGCTTGTCACGTCATCTTGCAGCAGTGGAAGTTGTCCCAGGCCATGATGAACTTCTCTTGAAATCTGATTTGCCAACTAAGCGCCGCGACGGCGCCAGTCTCTATCATTTGTTCAAAATCTTTCATGGTTTGTGTTCATCTTCCAACTCATACAGACCTCATCCCCGCACTAGTCTGCGTCACCTGAATTCCTGTGCTGTTGACCCCCCTTTTTGCCGTCTACCTTTCAAAGACATCATTTTATCCGTATGTCCCATACATTTCAACATGATTGGAGCATTTTGAAATTTTAACTACTTAGTTCTCTAGGTAGACAAGGATGAATATTTATTAATCTTTCCCTGGAGATAGCCAGCGCACACAGGTGTTGAAAAAAATGTGTGCTTGGCCGGATTTGAACCGGCGACCTCCGTATTATTAGAATGGTTATGGACGAACTTGTTTTTGGACCAACTGGGAATGGGAACTATTATAGTAGATTTCAAAATAAGTGAAACCTCATTTAAAGTTTTAGGTTTTTCCATTCACTGTGAGAAGAGGAATTATTTTAATAACCACAGGTAAAAAAGTTTGAGGTACTCATACAATGTTTAGTAATGTAGCTAGTAAATAAATGTTGACCTGAAATACATTATTTCACATCAAAGCTTGGGTGTTTCAATTAAAGTAACAGGATGAAAACATCAGCAATTATTTCATTAAACATTTTCTGAATATAACTTACCTTTGACACTGCAAGATATCATTCCTTATCATAACATAAAAGAAAATGGAAAGAGTTCCATATGTACCCCTTTAAAATTGAACAGGAAACTAATTATTTTTAATTTATGGCTGTACACTAACAAATACCCTAACCCTAAGGCCCAAAATAAACAAGAATTTGTTACATGTAGAACTTCAAAGAGGGGTACATATGGAACTCTTGCTAAAAAAATAATGAATTCTTATATAAATGCACACATAACACAACTAAGTTTTTATTAGGCCCACCAAAATGGGCCAACCTTGTATTAAGAGATTAGTGCATATCAAGCGGTCCTCTATGCATAAAGTTAACAATTGTCAAAACATTGATTTTCTAAATATATGCTTGCAAATAGAGTTGCACATGAGTTTTGCAACTTGATCAAATCTATAATTTATCTTAATTAAATTTGTTGTGTTAACACCAAGATTAAATCAACCATGCATGAAGACACAACATATGACACCAGTTGCATCATATACTGCACAATTAGTAGACTCCTCCTCCTCTACTACATCCTTCACCCCTTATCAGTACCACCGAGAGAGGGGGGTCAAAGGGGGTAATTGACCCCGGGCCCGGGGTCCTAGGGGCCCGTAAAAAAATAAAAGTTCAGCCCTTGCGGTTGTGACAAAAGTCAGAGAGGAAAAAGTGAGAGAGAGGGATGCATGAGAGATAGAGAGAGAGAGCATTGGCGGATACGGGGGGCGTTTCTTGCCCGTTTTACATTGAGAAAATACTCTGTAACCCACGAAATTTCCATTTTTTTTCGCGCTACGCACGGTTAATAAATTTCTATTTGTTTCTATCAAATTTTCATGAGAAAATGTGTTTTGGAAAGTGAACATTGCAAGGGTTCCGCGCTTCGCGCGGGAGGGGGCCACACCCTCCCGCACCCACCCCCTGGGTCATCTCCATAAACACTCAATTCAAACAAAATAATTCAAACAAAAACACACATTAAGTTGCATCAACTACATTATACAGCTCCCACACACCCCCGCGCCGCGTCGCTTCGCAGGCACTGTAACTGCAACCCCGGTATGGGGGTTTGGAAAACGAAGTTGTTAAAAGGGGGCCTGTAACTCCAAGGTCCCCCGGGCCCGCAATTTCTCTCGGCGGCCCTGCCCCTTATTAATTATGCTTAATGAACTGTATCAATTAGTAATAAAATAATTGATGTGTTTTTCCTTTTAGTATTCAAAGCTTATTAAATAAGCTTTTAAATGAGCCCAATATCCAGGGTTCCTGCTTAGTATGATTTTGGCGTCACATGACAGATAGAATTTTCACTGGACTTAATTCAGAATGAGTAACAAAACGGGGTCCACTTGGACGCCATAATTCTAAGATGTTCTAAGCCTCTGAAAGGCAAAAATATATGTTTCCAAACCTCAAAAGCAAAATTTATAGACATATTTCTGCTAAATGCAGCATTCAAAATAGTTCTTATTGTGGGAAAACCAAATTCACAATATTGCAATGGCTATTACAATTATAGTCTGATTTTTTATTCCTGTCAGTAAATGCATATTGTCGATGGTAAGAATTAATTTGGAGGGGGATGTGTTGAGATCAAAAATTAACAGCTGAAATGCTCAACTTTGTTCAACAGAATGTGATGCTTTAACCCATTTTACATGAACTTTTTTGTATCGAATATGTAAAGGCTTCATACCAGAATCAATTGAATAGATTGTCGTAAAGTATGAGACATGCTATTGATTCCTTTGTTTGGCGTCAATCAAAGAACGGATAAAGTATCATGAACATCGAGGCTGGGTGAAGAGGAGGATTAGGCCACGTAAATATTGTAGTTTGTTATGAGTGACCAAAACTCTAAACTACTTAAATAATTGGACCAAGCTGTCAAATATTATTTCTGGAACAAGATGAAAAATGTAAACGTGTTAGATTTTCTAGTATTCCTTAGTGACGTAAAAGGACTTTGGTGAGTAATAATTACTTATTCGTATCATTTTCTTATGTTGAATGCTTCAGAGTTTGTTCAAGTTTGGTGTTGGGAATTTATTCAGTGGATTTGCTTTGTAATATTCTTTTCATGAGAAAAGGGACATTTTTTAATTATGGCCTTAATCTTATCCGGTATCATGACATCGAATTTCTACTATACTGATTGGGTAAAGTATACAACCTCTCAGAACGAATGGAATCGTTGACACGCCCCAAAAACTTTTTAATGAACTGACAGGAATAAAAAAATCCTACTATAGTATTGTCTGACAGAAAACCAACTTGTTAACATTATAATAAGGAAATGTGATACCTCAACTACTTCATTTTTTCACTATTTGGTGGTTTGTTTCTACATTAAAGCAGTTATATGGAACTGTACACACTTTTCCCCGATTTAGGAGTTAAAATGCATTTCCACATTTTTTTCGATTCTCTCGCATTATCGCTGCTAATCCCTTTAACCTAACGTTTTCTGCAACTCACACATAGTCTATAGAAACACTTGGCCATGTTTCTTTCACATTTAAAACTCCCATAGAGGAACTATAAGAATATCCCGCTAAGTACAAGGCTTTGCTGATTTCACCTAATAACCAGATTTTCAACATATGGTAACCATATTTTATAGTTGTGATCACTAAATGTAAAGTGCATCAAAATGCCTAGCATAAGATGCTCAATAGTCGGTACAGCTGCACGGTTAAAAATTTAAAAAAATTAAAAATAAAAAGGTCCATGGCCTGATCGCTAATAGCCTCGTCCCCAGAAGCTCCAGATTTTACCGGAAGTGGTCAACATTTCGGTATTACAAGAAAGCTACTATTTTCTCATTTACCCTGTGAAATCGTAGAGCCAAAGGGTGTTTGGTTTGGAAGTTATGAGTGAAAATGTGTCCCATTTTGGTCGACCAATATTAATCTTACAGAGTACTCTATGGGGCTTACAAATCACGTTTTTAGCTCTCGCATCAAAACAGATTCGCGAAACTTTACAGATGGAACCTAATAACGACAAAATGGTGAATTTTAGTCATTACTGTCCGTACGGACACTTACTACAACACAATTCAATTCAATGGAGATTCGTATCTTTGAACACTGCCGTTTTCTTCCTTTTCTGTCGACTCTTCAGTTGGGAAAAATAACTTATGAGAATTCTATAGACTTATCCTTCATTTTTAAGCTATTCCTGCAAATTTCAAATATTTTGACTCTTTTGGTCAAATCACTGATAGTATCTTTAGCATGTTAAAGTATTAATTATTGAACACAAAAAGACGTTAATGAGTGAGCAACACTTCAAATTTATACATTGGTATTCATCTTTCAATTTATTAACACCTGTTTTTACAATCATGGAGCTGTTTACATTTTCACATTTTTTAATATACATGTAGTATGTAAATATTTTAACATTCAAATGAGTTCACTGTTTAAAAATCAACATTAGTGTTTACCTTTTCAACAACAACAACACATTTAACATATTCACATATTAAAGGCACTAACAGTGATTTGCTTAATCACCATATAGAAAAAAATCATCAAAATCATTTTTCATGTCTGTAACAAGTATAGCTCTCCTAACATACCCTACAAGTGCTAAAACTGAAAGCAGCCAAATAAGGACAAAAATTGATACTTTAGTCATTTCTGTCCATATGGACATTTACTCTAACACATAACTGAATGGAGATTATTAATCTTTGAAGAGTGCTGTTTTCTCCCTTTTCTGCCATTTTGCAGTTGGAAAATAACTTATGAGAATTCCACAGATTTATCCTTCACTTTAAGCTATTCTTGCAAATTTCAAATATTTTTGGTGGAGTAACTGATAGTGTCTTTAACACAAAATTACATTTCGAGCAGCATGTAATACACACTTTAATCAGTGTCAGTGTTAACACTAATAATTGTTCAAAGGCACTATCAGTGATCCACCCAAAAGAATCAAAATATTTGAAATTTGCAGAAGTAGTCTAAAAGTGAAGGATATGTTTGTAGAATTATTTTTTTCTGAGCCAAAAATAACTACAAAAGGAAGAAAATAGCAATGTTCAAAGATATGAATCTCCATTCAATTACGTGTTATAGTAAGTGTCCATACGGATATGACTAAAATATCCGATTTTGTCTTTATTAGGTTGCTTTCAGACTTATCACTTGCAGGGTATGTTAGGCAAGCTATACCTGTTACAAACATGCAAAAATCTGATTTTTGATGATTTTTTTTTGATTTTGTGACTTGACAAATCACTGATAGTGCCTTCAACTATTAGCATTTTAAAGTATTCATTATTTGAACACATAAAGACGTTTATTAGTAACACTTCAAATTACATTGGTGCTCCTCTTTAATTTTATTAACACTCATTTGTAATCAAGGGTGGTGTTTACAATTTCAAATTTTTAATATAGTATGTAAATATTTTAACATACAAATGCATGTGTTAGTCACTGTTACTTTCTTGCATAGGGATTTAATAATAAACTAAAATTTCCTATTTTCAGAAGAGGCGCCTCAATTTTCAAACAAAATTTCAGTTTCAATGATGTCGTTCTTGCTAAAAATGCTCAGTGCGATACAATATTAAAAAGAACATTGTATTGATCTGGGGAATTTTACCAAAACTGTACAATACAAAGATTTCTTTGTACCACTCAGAAGCCTGATATAAATAATATTTGTTCCACACTTTGCTATATAGTTTAACATTGCTGAATCAATTATTAGTGAAGATAATCAGGATGGAAAATCCCTTTATAGATCATCTATCACAACACTAGTCTTCAACTTACATGAACAGCTTGGTAATTTTATTTATACATGCATATTAATGAAAGAATACATGTGTTTGTTAATAACAATGACAGATAACAAAAAAAATATTAAACAACAAGTTCAAAGTCAGTATGTAGCCAAGGGATGTGATGTACCACCCCAAAACAGCCAAAGGGATTTGGATTACTTTTTTATTCCACTGACTACATCTTTGTAAGTTTTATGAAATTTTACTGCGAGCAAATATGACTTTTCTTAAAATCTAGTTATGTGTACAAACAAAAGCGACACCTCACAAGCATGGAGGACATGACAAAAGTAGAGGTGTACATGACTTATTTGATAGTTATTCCTCTCCATAGTACTTGCCCTTGCCAAAGTGGATGGCCTAATTAGCCTGCACTAAGCTATCCACAGGCCTGCCATATCATTGGCAGACCTGTCATCATGAAACTGATAGGTGTCACAGGCACATGGTCACAAATTATTAACCAAAGACTTTAAAAAGGTGATTCTAAAGTGTCACTGGAACTGAGACTGCCATAAAGAATGGATGTAAGAATTCCCTGAATTCCTGTTTGGAAATCACAATGCCCAAATCGAGCAGGTCATGTCTCCCCCCTGGGTTGTCCTTAGAAAGGAAAAGGGGACACAGCAGCCTCTGTGGATGATCTTGCAATTATCAGTCCAGATACCATGGCTTTCAATCATATTCTACAACCCTAATCTTTATCAATATTTGATATCATTGGCTTCTCTGCAGGTGCACATGATGAATGATGGGTGAGAACAGATCCAATTGGAAGATGAGCTAACATCAGGAAGAGTACCAATAAAGTTGTGGGTAGCCACTGCAAGCCTAGTCACAAGAGCCAATAAGGGTAAAGCGGCACACTTTATTGGAAGCTGATGTGTACAAACAAAAAGGACACCTCACAAGCATGGAGGACATGACAAAAGTAGAGGTGTACATGACTTATTTGATAGTTATTCCTCTCCATAGTACTTGCCCTTGCCAAAGTGGATGGCCTAATTAGCCTGCACTAAGCTATCCACAGGCCTGCCATATCATTGGCAGACCTGTCATCATGAAACTGTTAAGTGTCACAGGCACATAGTCACAAATTATTAACCAATGATTTAAAAAGGTGACTCTAAAGTGTCACTGGAACCGAGACTGCCATAGAAAATGGATGTAAGAATTCCTTAAATTACCATTGGAAATCCCAAATCGAGCAGGTCATGTCTCCCCAAGTTGTCCTTAGAATGGAAAGGAGACACAGCAGCCTCTGTGGATGATCTTGCAATTATCAGTCCAGATACCATGGCTTTCAAACACATCATTCCACAACCCTAATCGTTATCAATAAGATGTCATTGGCTTCTCTGCTGGTGACCAAATGCTGAAGGGTGGGTGAGAACAGATCCAATTGGAAGATGAGCTAACATCAGGAAGAGTACCAATAAAGTCGTGGGTAGCCACTGCAAGCCTAGTCACAAGAGCCAATAAGGGTAAAGCGGCACACTTTATTGGAAGCTGATGTGTACAAACAAAAAAGACACCTCACCAGCATGGAGAACATGACAAAAGTAGAGGTGTACATGACTTATTTGATAGTTATTCCTCTCCATAGTACTTTCCCTTACCAAAATGGATGGCCTAATTAGCCTGCACTAAGCGATCCACAGGCCTGCCATATCATTGGCAGACCTGTCATCATGAAACTGATAGGTGTCACAGGCACATGGTCACAAATTATTAACCAAATATTTAAAAAGGTGACTCTAAAGTGTCACTGGAACTGAGACTGCCATAGAAAATGAATGTAAGCATTTCCTAAATTACCATTTTGAGATCCCAAATGCCCAAATCGAGCAGGTCATGTCTCCCCCCCGGGTTGTCCTTAGAATGGAAAAGAAGGTGACAGAGCAGCCTCTACGGACGATCTTGCAATTATCAGTCCAGATACCATGGCTTTCAAACACATCATTCCACAACCCTAATCTTTATCAATATTTGATATCATTGGCTTCTCTGCAGGTGACCAAATGAGGAAGGGTGGGTGAGAACAGATATGCAATTGGAAGATGAGCTAACATCAGGAAGAGTATCAATGGGGCACATATCCACTAACCAATTGAACTTAGTCTTACCAGGCGCAGTGGGTGGATGGACAGACACACAGACGTGGCCTGTATAAATTGATCTTACACCAATAACCAATATGTCCAATGCATCCGAAGATAGAGCTGCAGACTAGAAGCTATAGGCTTAACGATTTTGTAGCAAAGTTCAAAAACTAATTGTTGAAGAGTGGCATAACCAGATGGGAGCCCTCCAGTCAGAAACCTCGCCCACCTGGCTCCCCACAAAACAAGGTAAAGTACAGGTGTCAATGGGGAATACAATATTTTTCCTCCATGCCAAATGCTCTTGTCCCAACCTGACCCCCTCAAATGAAAATATCTGGTTACACCAATGTCATTGATGCGGACATATAACATCCAAAACTACTAGCCAAAGGGTAAACTGTAACTTTCACATTCCCCGTAAACAAGTAACAGAAGTCGGGATACCTTATTGCTGTTTGTTAAGGCATTTATTAAGTTTTTAAATTTTTTTAAAATGTTTAGTCAAAAGTCAAATTTGCCAAATTTAATCAAGCATTTGACTCTGGAATTAATATTTGTTATCACAGAAACCCAAGCTTTGGTGGCATAAATCAACCTTGGTTTTTTTTTATCCTTCCTTTCTTTGGATGTCAATAAACAAAGTATTAAGAATTTTAATAATGTCTCAATATTATAATTTTTTCATGAATATTTACAATTTTTCTCATACATAAATGTCACATTAAATCAAGGAATGATTAAGCCCCAGTTTCTTTGATTCCAATAAATATTACCAATTTAGTTGTACAAAAACATTAAAATTAGAGGTCAAAGTAATCTGGTGAGTGGAGAATGGCTTTCACATGCAGAAGGCACTGATAAAAACCCATATTACTGATTATGGTATAACATTTGAAGGTGTGTGTTCCAATAACGTTTTGGACCCCCCCACGCACACACCCTTTTTCTTTACTGTCCTGAAATTCAGCCTTCCAATCCATTTCTTTCTGAAAGTACAGCTAATATAGACCACATTTTGGATATCAAAACAATTATACTACACATAATTATAGCGAGTTGTATACATACAACAGGAAACATTCTTAAATCAAAACGGTTAGACCTATTTTGATAAACTTGTACATAATAACTGTTTGTTGATGCTTTCTTCATATAAATAGGAATTACCAATTAAAAAATCGGAAACATGCACCTCTAAGATTTCTTTCTTAATTTGGGTTCCAGGAACGTCAATGCGCCTCTTGTGTGTCCTAAATAAAGATGGCCTATTGTTAGCAGTAGCAAATCTTTCAAGTAAACCAGCCGCCATGCTTAACCCAAGAAGGCTTGGCGAATAGGGTTACAGGTCAAATATTCCACCTTCTGTTCAGGTGGTTGGAACTATGCGTCTACTTACAACATAACACAAACACACCCGAATTTCAGGCCATCATCCATTTGAGATTACGTTCCATACCAGGACGACCCACATGGGGTCACCAGAAACATCAGTGATGGAAAGTTAAGAAGTCTTTCCTCACTTAGGATTTTTGCAGAGGCAGTTTCACCATGTGCTGCAAAATATTTCTTCAGATCCAAAGGAACGATCAGCCAATGGCACCTGTGTTGTATTTTCAAGACACATGCATGTAAGTAACATGTATCATGATTCTAGTGCAAGTTAGTAGAGATCATCATAAGACAAGTTACTTTTCCCATCCAAATTCATACTTAATATGTGCACATTTAATGCTTAACGTAGCGGTCGCCCGGGTTTCGCGATCACCGTGGATTCGCATCACCTTGCTTGAATGTTACTAATCTTTTTTTATATATTTTAACCCGGGATTCCCAAGGCTCTAAGAGAAAACTGTGCTTGTGCACACCAGAAAATACTAAAATCATCATCTTATTACATAAAGACAGAGCGTATTTGGCTTATTCCTTCATGTTTGATCTAAAACTTGGTAAAGTCAGCCAATGCAAAAAAAATGATTCGAAAAAATTCGGGGGCGCTCTATCTGGAAATGCCCTCATGTCTCTAACGGATGTTTTCCTTAGACCAATTTAATAAACTTTTTAACAGGACATTAGAAACAGATAAACTAGACTGGGGAAAAAAAACAGATCTAATTACAAGACGGCCGTATGGGAATGGCTGTGGCCCCTAGAGCCCCTTGAGGTGGACTTGACTTTGACCCCTGTACCTTCACCAATATGTCACCCAAATGTCCAGTAAATGTATTTTTACGTGTTAACAACTTACAAGGATCAATAGTATTTGAGTTTCAACTCATCCAAGCATGTCTAGGGATTTGACCTTTTCACCTTTCCCTCTATAACGACCCCATGGGTTACGAATAGGGTCAACTGTACTTTTTTCTGTATTTAACGATATCCCGCGGATTATTCCTGTCAAATTTCAGTTCAATCGGATGCTTGTGTGTAATTTTGACCGTTGACCTTGAACTTTGACCTTTGGGGTCGAGACTATCAAGACCTCTTCTACTATTAATGTTACTCCCCGTATTAATAACGGGTTTTATCTGTCCCCTTTAGCTAAGATAAATCCATTTGGTCTTATTTGTATACAATCTTTGGCAAAATTGACCTTTTTGACCCCCTGTAATGACCTTTGACCCCGGTTAAAAAAAACCTCGTGTACACCACAAAAATGGCATTGTTCCATGCCAATAACAAAAAAATCTATCTTAGTTCTGGAGATAAATTCTTGAAATTATTTAACCACTTAAACCGGAAATTACCTAACGACCTTGACCTCCAAAATAAAAGACCTTGCTACACCAGTAACATGAAAGTTCCAAATCTGAAAGTTTTAAGAGTCACTGTACTAGTTTGGGTTTTGAGATAAAAAATTGTTGCATATTTTGAATATTTTTGGTTTTGACCGTAAAGTTGCCCCTTAATGACCTTTGACCTCCATGCCGATCACAACGTTTATGAAGGTCGTTAAGCTGCTCATTTATGAGTCACGTGAGCATGCAACGATGTGCATATAGCGATAGCTCTTGTGAAGAGTTTTTTTTCTTTTTTTTTTTCACATTAAGACCGAAGTGCCCCCTTAATGACCCCCAGATGACCTCGTCGACCCATAACTGTTGTAAGGGTCCAAAGCTGCTCCACATGCTGATCACGTTACCATGCAATGTAACCTATAGGAGGACATACATTTTAAAGAAAATCACCCTTTTGACCCCTGTGACCCCTAGATGACCCCGATCGGGGTCAACGTCATATGTCATAAATGGATGGCTCAGCGGTCATATAGTGCAAGTCTGGTCAGACTACGTCAAACATTACCAAACCAGAAGCATTTTGAAGTGTTGCCAGAAAGAAGAAGAAAAATCACTCAAAAACAGAACCAGACGGCCCTGAAGGCGTCTTGTAAAAGTATTTTGCCAGTTGAATCTGTGGCAAAAACATATGAACCCTGCTTTAAAGCCTATGACAAGAGTTACTTGGAAGGACGCCCTCGATGTGTGAGTTTTTTAAAACAAACTTCTCGTTGTCCACATAATTTGAAAGAAAATCCACAGAACAAACTATCCTGCAAGAATGAAAGCTGGAAGTGGTATATTGAGTAAGCCAACCCATGTACAGTCTTCACACGATTACCACAGTAAAAAATTAAATATGGCAATTCAGGTTTTATTTTATAAATAGCCCTAACATGATTCATTTTCTGCTTGTTACTCTGATGATTGTAACAAAATCTATAACCAAGAAGAGTGAAGGATAAATCAAGGTTGCTCCAATGGGTCAGTGGACCATATATAATATACCTTTAATGAAGTTTAAAAAAAAATGTTCGCCACTGGAATATTTCACTTTTCTTTTGTCAGATGAAATGATGTCGTGTGGTATCCTCACAGAATATCCCACCTGCCTGTCACATAATATGTGCGCCAATGACCGCATAAGAGCACATCTTAATCGCTGTAGACGGCACACCAGTTGTCCTTGACATTGGCAAAGGCTACTTTATAAGTCCCAGCCCGTCAAAAGACAAAGATACTGCCGTCATTCAGTTTTTCTAGGAGAGAGGGTTTGAAGAGAACATTGTCCAGATTTTCAAAGGTAATTTTCAAAATATGAATGTTCCGAGGAATCCAAATATGCCATCAGTTTTCAGTATTTTCAGGTATTTTCCCTGGGGGGTGGGGGCACTGATATTGGAAAGAGGTACAGGTATGTGCGGCCATTAAGACCCACCTTCATTCACAATGTGGAGCACAATGACCTGCATAAGAGCAAAATCTTAAAGGTGCATTATGTGATTCCAGCCCTTTCTGTTTTATTCATTGTTCACTAGATATCCTTGAGAAAAGCTATTCACAACTTTTTAGCTGATCCCGACTTTGCGGTTTTGTGTTATGAGCAAATGCTTGTTTCCCACGGTCCCATAGGCCACTGTGCTAAAATTCCAGTCCGTTTACGGACAGAAAATACAAAAATGCGAATTACTTACAGACACGGCCCGAATTTGCCGTAAGATTGACGACACACATGGATTACTAATGTTAACGGTTGAGATGATATGAAAATCTCAACTTTTTTTAGCTAAGTCGGGGGACGAGGCTGTGGATCACGAAATGCCCCTTTAATCGCCACAGACTCTACACCAGTCATCACTGACATTGGCAAAGGCTACTTGATAAGTTCAGCCCCTGTCAAAAGACAAAGACACTGCTTCAAGACAGACAAAGATACTGCTTCAAGATGGACAAAGAGGTTGAGGAGTACTGGAGGACCTACGGGTGGATGCCCCAAAAATCCTTAAGGATCAAGGGAGATATTCCCCAGCAACGGATGCCATTGCTTTTGGGTATATTACAGTGGCAGATTTAAGAGTCAGCAGTGTCAGCAGCTGCTGACAGGGCCCCCCTAAAATATTGCTCTCAGGGCCCTCAGAAACCCCCATAGTCGCATAATAAAGTGCGAAATTGCATCGCTTCGCGATCGATAAAGGGCCCCGCCAAAGCGCTGACAGGGCCCTTTTCCTTAAATCCACAACTGGTATATTATGAAGAGAGTGGATATTTGCACTGGCAGAAGATGCTAAAAATTCCATTACTTAATCCCATCTTTTCTAACTGGTGATGGCCAACAATATAATGGTAATTCTGCTTCCTAAGACTTCTTAGGATTAACCTCAGGGATATAGAACACATATAGGGGGTACAGCATGGGCAGGGGAGCTCATCAAAGTTGGCCATGGGGAGGGCAGTTGATGGACCACTCGGCAACAGATTGAATTCTTTATAAAGAATTATCAGAACCAAAAGCAACGCTACCCCGGCCACCCAATGAAAAGCTAGCATTTCGTTTAAGTCCCAGCCCGTCAAAAGACAAAGATACTTTTTCTAGGAGAGAGGGTTTGAAGAGAACATTGTCCAGATTTTCAAAGGTAATTTTCAAAATGCAAATGTTCCGAGGAATCCAAATATGCCATCAGGTCTCAGTATTTTCAGATATCTTCCCCCTCCCAAGAAATAATCATGCACAGCGGGTTGAAATTACACCACTTATTAGGTATTAAAAAAAATTGTGTCCAAATCTGACCATATGTTTGAAACTACATGTAGGTCTAGGGGGAAAAAGTTCTTATTGTACAAATGAATAGGCCCAGGGCCTACCGACCCAAATTTGGACCTCATCCCCAGGGACCCCAGATTTTACCGAAAGTGGTTAAAGGGCATTTCGTGATCCACAACCTCATCCCCCCCGACTTGCCTAAAAAAAAAAGTCGAGATTTTTATATCATCTGAACCGTTAGCCTTAGTAATCCATGTGTACCTATCTTACGGGCAAATTCGGTCGTATCTGTAAGAAATTTGCAATTTTGTTTTTTCTGTCCATAAATGGACAGAAATTTCAGCAGAGTGGCCTATGGGACTGTGGGGAACAAGCAATTGCTCATAATACAAAACTGCAAGATTGGAATCAACTCAAATTTTGTGAATAGGCTTTTCTCAAGTATATCTAGTGAACAATAAATAAAACAAAATGTGCCAGAATCATGAAATGCACCTTTAAAATCTGTCTCAGAAGAAAGCTACTATTTTCAACATTTATCCTGTGAAATCTCAGCATTTTAAGGATGTATGGTGTGGATGTTATGCCCTATTTTGGTCGACCAAAATTATCTTTACACAGCATTCAATGGGGCTTGCAAAATGAGAAGGAGAAGGTTGTCCAATGGGTCAATGACCAATATATACAGTGATGAAAAAGTCACTAAAAAGAAATTAATGTATTTTCATCCCAGTAATATTTAACTTTTTCTTTTGTCAGATGAAATGTGATAGTAAAGGGTGTTAGCTCAATCGTTGCAGACGGCAGACCAGTCATCACTGACATTGGCAAGCCTCCTGTCAAAAGACAAAGATACTGCTTCAAGGCAGACAAAGAGGTTGAAAAGTACCTGAGGACCTACAGGTGGATGGCCCCAAAATCCTAAAGGATCAAGAGAGATTCCCTAGCTTTTGGGTATATTATAAAGCGTGTGGAAATTTGCACTTGCAGAAGACGCTAAAAAATCCATGACTTAATCCCATCTTTTCTGATGAATGATGCCAACAATATAATGGTAATTTATGCTGCTAAGGACTTCTTGTGATTTAACCCCAGGGATAAAGAACACATGACATGGTATGGCATGCATGGGCAGGCCAAGGGAGCTCATCAAAGTTGACCATGGGGGAGGACAGTTGGAGCCCAGCATGAGTTTCAATATATAAAGGAGATCTAAATGACATACATATCTATGCAGCAGCTAGAGCATTACAAACATTGATAGTCTTTATTGAAAGGATTTGTAAATATCACTTGCGCATGTGACACCTTATATATGTGTATACATGTGTGTACGTTTGCATACATGCATGCAATACATCAAACAAGTCATCGGCTACTTTTGTGCAGATTTTTCAAGAAATATTTTATGGGAAGAACCTGTGTGTGAAGGAATTCATGGGTTTGAACTTTAGTTTTACTTACTACTACTACATATAGGGGCAAGTAACATTTATTAGACATAGGTATATGTATAACATTACCATCTACTTTATCTGCAGACTGTATGGTACATCTTTCTTCAGGACTTCAGGCAGAGTCATTCTTCACTTGTTTGTTTTGACTGGTTACTGCATGGCCATGCAGTACAGCTATGCTGGTCTACTATCGTAGCTGCCCTCACAGGCAGCATCTCAGATGACTTGACTGTTGAGTCTCTCACAGCTGTTTGACCCCATGCAAATTGTCTCTCTTATTTTTAGAGCAATTTTAAGCAATGGCGACACAATTTTGACAACTGATATAAGCAGGGACATGCAAGAGCTATTACCTCCGCAAAAATCAGAAAAATGCATTGCCAGAATCTTGCCATATAGGCCTACAAAGGTCATACCTTGTATGTTATAGCGCCCTCTATATGCCTATTTCCCATAGAACGATGTGTAAAACTAGATTTTTATGAAAAATCATATTTGTCCACAATGAAATTTCATCAAATTACACAGGATGTAGTTAGTAGAATAAACACTCCCAATTACTTGTCAAAAGTGTCGCCATTGATATTTTTTGTTTTATTCTCGTTTTGTCATAATAAATGAGACTTTCAAACAGCTGTGCTCTTTTAGAAGTTGTGTAAGAGAGAGCTGTGTTGAAAGATGTCTCCAATGGTACTACCCCAAGTGACAAATTGCTGCTGATTAATACACTATCTAGACATTTTGAATTTTCATGTTATCATTCTGGTTTTTATAACTTGGCTTGATAAAACAATGTACATAGACACCAAAATTATTCAAATTCAATTAATATTGAAATTATTTCCATTGTTGTTCAGAGTAGTTTCCACTCTTTTGGGTAGTCCCTGTACTCTTTGTTTTTACTCCAATGCATTTAGAGAATACAAACCATATTACTTGTTTGGAATTGGTGACAGTTTTGAACTCATGTTTTGATGTTAAGGTTTATTACTTGCTGCTGAGAATGGGAAGAAATTTTCATTCATTTTTTTATAAATAATATCATACCAGTGAACTTGAGTTTTGTTATCCATGAAGAACAAGTCTTCATTTTTCTAAATTTTGAAATTAAACTTGTTGCTAGTTATAGAAGGGGTAAAATAAGTCATGGGCAAACAGACATTACACTGGCGTATCAGCCTTGTCTACTCACAATATTACCAAATCAAATGGCCAGAAACTTCAATTTTTGTATCAGCATGGCACATCCCATATTTTATGGGAATGCTGAATGCTGGAGGGGGGCACTTGTATTCAAAGGTGGATATGATGCGTGAACAAGAAAACACGTAAAAAGGGTGTCTTTTTTCCAACAGGTGATGTACGCGCGTACATTGATTAGGGTGTCAAAAAAAGGTATGTTTTTTCTTAACCCTGAAATTGTGGTACTCAAATTAAGCAGACATTAAAAAGATCAAAAATATTGTGAAGCAAAGCAAGAAAGGGTATATTAATAACACAATGCATTGCTTACTTGTTTAGGGTAGCAAAAAGTGACAAAAATACTTCTTTAGTGTAGCAAAACAGACAAAAATACTTGTTTAGGGTATGGTTTTTAAGTCGGCGGAAATACTTGTTTAGAGTGAATTTTGTAAGTCTGTGTTCACACATCAAATCCACCTTTGAATACAGGTGGCCCCCCGGGATTTCAGGGAAGATATTAACAGCACAAATGGAAAATGCATAAGAAGTCTTGCTGGGATTGTCACCCTCTACACACCTTATTACATAATTTTACAGATTTCAAAAGCGTTAAGAGCACACTCAACTATATGGTATAAGATTAATGAGAATGCAGTGGTTGAGTTGTATGAGTCCATGACATGTGACCCAAGCATGATACTGAAGAAGCTCTCACCACAGTTTTCTGGAGGGACCCAGATACAGGTACATTATGCAGAGGAAAGAGTGTTAACATATCTTGAGAATTGGTTAACATCTTTGAATAAGGCACAGTTAAAGGCTGTCCCGGTCTTTTGGATTGCCACAAATGCTACCAAGATCAGTGTTGATTGTCAAATTTAACAATGAAGATGGATTCAAGAGACGCCCAACAGCTGTAACATTTGCCAATACTCTGTACCTGAGCCGTTTTTATGTTGGACAAGAAAACTTTCGCAAAGATATGGAAATGATGTTCTGTAAGGAATCACAAATCTTTGATTCCCTGTAAATCGATGGTCAATTTGTAACTCCTCACTCTATCAGATTAAATAAGGAAAAAGTGATTGATTTATAGATGTGCGACTTTACACAGTGTATTTCATATGTAGTCACAAAGTGCCTCTATTCATATCTATTTGAAAGACCAGAGGCCAGTGGAAAAACAAACAATTATGAGTACGACGAAAATATTCGATTATATTTCTTGGTGATTTTAATGGTAAGATGGGGCATGTTATACCTTGATGGTAAACAGAAACAAAGGTGAAACCTCAGATTTAAGCGATGTGTTGTAAAATAAGTACCCGCCGAATGCCGCGATCACTAACATGTGATAACTGCTAACACAACAACCCACCCAACCCCCTCCCAACATCAATGCTAAACACCCCACCTCCCACCCTCCTACACCCTGCACACCCACCCACCCCTCCCCAACAACCTGCAAACACAACACCCCCTCCCTAACAACACCCCTCAATAACCCACCCCCTCCCTAACACCCCAACAATCCCACCCCCTCCCCTAACAACATACCCCCCTATGGCATAGTAGTCTCATGTAGCCAAGTAATTTGCCTATCCGAATGTACCGTTTCAGAGATACAGCAATTACGCAATATTTGACATGTGCTCATTCAAACCTAGTCCGCATATATCAACATACTTTCAAATTGCAAAAATATGTGCCCCATGATAGGCTTTTTTCATTTCATGCCGCGCGAAATTTTGAGTATCCTATTGTAGTTTCAAAAATATAGCAATTAGGGGTGGCCGTTTTGCATATTATTTCATTAGCTCATTTGCATACTCAATTTGCCCGAACTACGCCCAAAATCTAATCAGGAGGTCGAGAACTCTTCAGCGTGCTTCCTTCCCCCAAGTTACATCAATCACCTTACAGAACGCCAAACTTGTACACAGCCTAGCAGAGAAAAATTGGTCATAAATTAAATGCAAATTAGATACTTATTAGCATATTTTACGACCACAATCTAATCAGGTCGAGACTAATCAGGTCGAGAATCATCAGCCCGTTCTTCCACCAGGTGTACATCATGGTCGCCCTTACAGAACTCCCAGATAAATCGTATACAAGGTGGGTTACCATTTTTATCACGGACGATGGACTAACTGACAGATAGAGACGAACGGGACGCGTGCTCCATTATCATCGTCCCGTTCAAACCGTTCTGGCCGGGGACACTGTGGTTCTTGGCTTCAATGCTCGCTATAGTGAAAGAATATCACGCTGTGGGCCGCCCAACCTATTTTACAACTTGACCTTTTACCTTGGGATTGACCTTTACCTCACATCAACAATGAGGGCTCCCATGTGGCCACCTATACCAATTTGGTTCCCAATTGGACTTCAATCAACTTTTCATTGAAAAAAAAAAAACAACATTTTAGTGACATAATACACACACATACATATTCACATATCTCGATTGCTACTGGTCCTTGCCAGCTAGCTGAACGGCCCTGTCCAAGTGCTATATATAAACAGTTCCAAGGGTTTTCTTCTTGATTGGAATATGCTGGGTAAATGCTGCTTAATAAGTTAACCATTTGGTTCCGACAAGACAAATTCCTACACAAGATGATGTTCTTCTGGCTCTAATGGCACATGCCAACTTTGAAGTTAACATGTAGCAAAGATAATCATCAAGTCTGATTTGAATAAAAATATTACCGATCTGTGTACACCAGAAGCCATGGTGACTGAATGGTTATTTGTGACGACTTGGGAAATTTGGTGAGACAACTAGAATTTTGCGGTTTCTCGGCTTGCACGCCTCGCTATAATGCAAGAATTCATCTGTGGCCACACCCAGCCCTTTTTACAACTTGACCTGCATGACCTTGAGCGGCACATGACCTTTGACCTATCGACATATGAGGGATACCATCGTGCACCTATGACCCAAGTTCCAATTGAACTTCAACTATCCAATTGAGGTCAATTTTAAAACTAAAACTAACATTTTAGTGACCCACCACACAACATTTTAGTGCAACACACACATACACCTGCACAATGGCTTGCTAAGTGGTCCTGCAGCTATCTGACAGCCCACAACAACAAAAAAACGTCTACAGTGACATGGTTCAGTGTTTGCTATACCAAAGTGCCAGAGGTCTGGAAACTACAGTCAAGCTCCCATGCCCTATCGTGGACAACAATACCAGCAATGGGTACCTCACCTTGGCCTGTACTGTTGCACATGGCATAGGGAATTATTCAAGCTCCTTATTTTTTAGGATGTCAGCCATTCTGGAGACCATGTACAACTTGACAAGGCGGGGGTTTCTCGAACTCCAAAGGTCCCCCCGCCCATCGCGATGTAAATGGAGGGAAATATAATTTTAGATCACAGGAAGAATTGTGATGGAAATAAGTGGTTCTCAAACACTGAGGCGTGCTGCCATAGCATTTGCGATTCGACAGTATAAATGTTGACTACAATTGACCATACAACACTATTTGTAGTTATTGACCTTAGATGACCCACTTGACCCTTGAAATGACCTTCACATTTTCGGTTTAGAAATGATGACACATCCCCAAAGTTATTTCATAACCTAACAACAGGTTTGAGTTAGTTGACCTTGAACAACCCCATGACCTTGAAAATGACTTTCCAAATTTTCGGCAATGAATACATACTACACCCATCAGTTTTTCATAATACCATGTGTATGGATTGACCTTGGATGACCCCACATTGACCTTGAATGACCATAAAATTTTTGGCACTGAATTTTGACGCACACCCCACCATTTCTCATCCTACCACATCCTTGGTGATTTGACCTGTATGACCCCACATGACCTTGAAATGACCTTCAAATTTTTTGTCACTGAATGCGACCACACCCACCAAGTTTCATCAATCCTACCACCTACGTAGTGGTTGACCTTGACTGACCCGACACCCTTGAATTACCTTCAAATTTTCAGCACTGAATGTTGACCACACCCAGCCAGTTTCATCATCCCCTACCACAATTGACCAGGACGTAGCAATTTAATATTCGCATTTGACCTTTAATGATCCCACATGACCTTGACATAACCTTCAAATTTTTTGGCAGCTGAAAGTGACCACAAACCCCAAGTTTCATCATCCTATCCTACCACTTTGGAACAAGGGTTTAGCAATATTACCGGCATTGATCTTGAATATGACCCCAGCAGAACCTTGATGACCTTCAATTTTTCGGCAACTAAAGTTGCCCACACCCACCAGGTTTCATCATCCTACATCCTACTTAGTGGTTTGGACTTGAATGACCGCACATGACCTTGAAAATTACCCCTTTCAAATTGTCAGAACTGAATGTTGACACACCCACCAAGTTCATCACCTTACCACAATTGACCAGGACTATAGCAATTTCATTCAATTTGACCTTGACTGACCCCAAATTGACATTGAAATAACCTTAAAATTTTTGGCACGAAAGTTGACAAACAACCACAAAGTTTTAGTTCATCATTTCCTACCCACATGTGACAAGGTTATCGAAAAGTATTATTCCCATTTGACTTGATGACCCCGCATGACCTTGAAATGACCTTCAAATGTTTCGCACTGAAAATTGACCACACCCACCACGGTTCATCATCGCCACAATTGCCAAGGCTTAGAGCAATTTAATCCATTTTTGAAAGACTTTGACTTTGACAGCATCTGCCCCACCTCCGAACTATCACGTCGTACTCTTGGGTGACATTCTATGTTGGAAGATGGGCCACCCATAATTGCTTAGTCAAATTCATGGTGTTTACAAGCTTACAACAATATATCCGATTTTTTGATCAAATTGACCCTATTTCTTGACAATATTTGACTCATTTGAACTATGTCACAGAACCCACTTTACAGCCCAGCCAACGCCTACTTGAGATGCATCTATGTTGCGAAGGGATGGACACCCACACTGGTGCGAGCCAGAGAGATTGCGTGGGACACACGCACGCACACACGCACGCACACACGCACGCCAAGGGTCATTTCTATAGTCCCCCTTTGCCCAACAAAGTTGGCGGGGGACCAAGAGACGATGGTGTCATGCAAACAGGGGCACCCTTCACAAAGAGATGGAGCTTAGCACCTAGCCAGTCGGTCCAAAAGCCACAAGCTGCATGAAAATAGCCTCTCAGCCAGAGGTAGGTGGGTTTTTCATGCAAAAAATTCTGTAACTATTTAAAGGGAAATAAGCAGCGATGTTGGAAATGTGGAAATGCGTTTTGTTAGCGTATAAATCAAAGACAACTATGTACATTCCATATAACTGCTTAATGTGGAACAAAAAACACCAAATAGTGAAAAAAAAATATAGTATTTGATTATGAATTTTTCATACCATCTTCTTGGCAAAAACAACGCAAAATGACCAGTCAAACATCTACACTAAATAGCTAATTGTGGTTTACAACAGTACAGAATAAAAACAAAGATCAATAGTATTTGTGTATGAGGTTTTAAAACTGTACAGTCATGTGCACAATATTATGCTTTAATCAAAATCAGGGATATTCACACGGTTAAGGCTTTTTGTCTCAAGTCGGAATTTTGATTACGACCACGTATAGAAATTACAGAATCAGATGGAAAGTATTGAGTTGTCGTTAATTACACAAAATTTCAAGTCAACCACTTGCAGGTTATGTCAGCACATCCAACTATGTGAATAAAAAAAAAATTGTGGCAAGGGATTGGATGTTCAAGACGATCTTGACTCCTTACCTGGCGAGAAAAAATAGGTTAATTAGGTACTGATAACCAACTGAACCTAATCTAATATACCTAAAATGACCTGTGTTGGAACCGATAAACAGGTCAGTTTTAGGTACAGTACCTAAAAATTATTAGTGTGCCTATTACGAAAATTAGAAATATTTTAACATTGAGTATAGGGACACTGTACCTAAAGTGACCCGGTTTGGGTTCCCAAAAATAGGTAATTTTAGGTACAGTACCTATTTTGACTATAATATGCACCCATTGTACCTAAAAATGACCTGTTTTCGGGTTCCAAAACAGGTCATTTTAGGTACAGGACCTATTTGGGACCATTAATAGGTAAAAAAAGTACCTAAGTGAGCATGTTCGGGTTTCCAAAACAGGTCATTTTAGGTACAGTACCATTTGGAGGCATCTATAGGTATACACTGTACCTAAAGTGTCCTGTTTTCGGGTTCCAAAACAGGTATTTTAGGTACTAGTAGTCCTAATTGAGGCAAATAGGTACACGTTGTACGAAAGTGACCTGTTTTCAGGTTCAAAAACAGGTCATTTTAGGCACAGTACCTAATTTGAGCAAAAGAGGTAACATTGTGTATACATAAAGTGACCGGGTTCTCAGGTTCCAAAACAGGTCATTTTAGTTACAGTGTACCTATAATTTTGAGCAAATAGGGACAAGATGTTTTTGTTACTAAAGTGACGTTTTCAGGTTCAAAAACAGGTCATTTTAGGTACAAAACCTATTTTTAGCATTATTATAGGTACAGTACTTAATAAAAGACCTGGTTTCGGGGTCCAAAAAAGGTCATGTTAGGTACAGTACCTATTTTGAGCATAATAGTACAATGTAAAAAAAAAAACCAAACCTCAAAGTGACCTGTTTTCGGGTTCCAAAAAAGGTCATTTAGTACACCCGTACATAGATCGCCAATGCCGCCCCCGTCCACCCACATTTGGAAGTTGCTAAAAAGTTGCTCATAAAGATGCATAGATAACCTTGTTTTCCCCTCCCGACTTACCTTAAAAAGTTTAGATTTTATATCATCCGAACCACTGACCTGTGTATATTAGTATTGGTGGGTACCTTAAAATATCAAAATGTGGTACTTAAAGGGCATCAAGTTAGCATGCCCCCCCCCCCTACCTTAAAAAAGTTTAGATTGTATACGATCTGAAATGATGGCCTTTTTATAGTACAGTGCACCTTTAATGATTATGTCAAAAATGGGCCATAGCCTCACCCGAGTCACCTCCCTCCCTGACTTACCTTAAATGGCTTTTCATATGATCTGGACCACTGGTCTATTTATAGTAGAGTTCCCCCCCCCAAAAAAAAAAAAAACACACGCAATATTGTGACAGGTGCCATAAGTTTTATTAAAGTGAAGTATAGGAAAGTTATGTTAAGAAGGGACTGTTAGCTAACAGCCCTGAGAAATGTAATGGACAGAATTTAGTAGTATACCAACACCCTAAAAATCATCAACGTTAATGGAAATAAACCACATTTATGTTAAGGATGCCAATTAAGTGGGTGGCAGAATTATCGTTTTATAAGTTGAATAATAAGTATGTTTAAGGCAAATTATAGCAATTAAATGTTCATTGTAATCAACATTGTAGTGATTCTATTTTAAGTGCCATTTGGGTTTACCACGTCTCATTCTAGGAAAAAGGTCTGCAGGTTTCTTGATTGATGGGGTCATATTAATAAAAAACTTATGACTATTGTTATGACATTTTCAAGGAATAGCTAAACATCCTTTCTTACTTATAAAAAGTAACGTTGACATGCTTAGTTAAAATTATATGGCACCTGGCACCAATGTGTTGCATTTTTGATTTTGGGAGGGTTCACATTAGTGTGGTTTTTGCGTCTAGGACGCATGTTTCCAAAAGGTGACGCACTTGGTTTCTAGATAGGTAAAAGTTTGCGTCTTAGTGGACGCAGAATATAGCCACTTAAAAATATACAAAAGCACGAGTTGGCTCTGGCACATGGTCACAATATTGTATATTTTCACTCAATTCCAATAATTATTCTGTTACTATTAAATACATGTAGGAAATCTGGAAAATAAATATAGGTTTAAATGACTGTATTACGTCCTTTTTATTAGTTCACTAACCTCTCTCACTGCCCAAAGGTGATTCAAAAATCAAGAGAATCCAGTTTCCTTTGGAGTGTAGGGTAATCAGGTAATTTACTTTACAAATATGCCCAGTATAAGTTTTGGAATTGGATTGTGTTATGGATTGTTAGCAGTAATTAAAGGTGACAAAAGAGATTTCAAGTCCATACATATTTTCTGTGATATTTAGTGACTTCATTTAGATTAGACACTTAATAGACTCCCTACCTTGATTTGGTTACAGAAATAATTTAAAAATGAAAAACAAACACTATGATTTGTATATGCTTATATTTCATAGAAAACAAAAGGCTGAATTTTCATATTTTGCCCGATACGAAATTAGGTTCAACAATTTCGTACCAAAGAAAAACTTTCAGGCTTAAACCCTTCAGATGGGGATATTTGATAGCAAGCTTTACACCTAGTGCCAAAATTCAGAATTTTAACATTTTTTTAGGGACACCTGTTATTTGAAATCTCTCGTTGCACCTTTAAGTAGGTAAACAGTGCTCAAACCTTTGAAAGCATATAATTGGAAGTGGATCAGCACTTTTTTTTAACCTCCAGGGAAACAAATTTGCATCCAAGTTAGACGCACTTTTTTAAAAAACCTAGTGTGAACCTGGTTTGGGAAATGCTGTATGCGTTTTAAACCTTTAATATCAAAACTTGGTACTTTTAAAGGGGCATAGCCTTGTCCCCCCGAACTTAAAATTTAAGATTTTTCTGTCTGTGAACAGACAGAAATTGCAACACAGTGCGAGGGGACACTGCGATACAATTTTGCTCATACCATCAAAACCCGCCATCAGAATCAACCTAAATTGTGACATAATCTATCTCAAGGATATCCAATGAATCATGAACAAAAATGGAGTGCTGGGCTCATTGAAAATTCACCTTTAAAATATCATGAGAGTTTGTACATGTTATATACCTTGTTACTTGGAGGCATAAATTTCCTTTAAAAAGGCATGTCGTGATCCTAAAATTATTTTTCAATTTCCAGTTGATCCTGATAGTGTTTTTGTGCTACATGTACGCGGAATAGAAATAGGTGTATTTTATACATGCCATCATAAGAGTATTCTTTAATATGATAATAACAAATCTTGAATTTCTTGAATGCGCAAATGGAAATTAAATTGCAAGTCGGATGATGTCAAAATCTCATTTTTAGGGTAAGTTGGAAAGGAAAGACTTGGGTATAATGTTTCTCTGTTCGCCCAGTATATAATTGGCACCTTTCTGGCCGGAACACCTTTCATTGGTTCGAGGTGCAGCTGTATATACCAATTGATTTAGCAATGATATTTTTTGAGGCAAATTGGCTACCAAATCACTTTCTTCAAATTCCATGAACCTAACACCATGTAGCCCACAACTTTGAAACTATATTGAGCCCATGCCAAAGAAAGGATTTTCTTTTTGGTCAAGGTTATAATGGTTCAAGTTCATGTGGCAGGCACGTAGCCAGAATTTATGCGGGGAGGTGCGGATTTGCCCAGAAGCGGACCTTTTACGTTACCAAAAAACAAAATTGTTTGGCTCGCTGAGCTCGCCGGTTAACCCAAAATTTTTTCACAGTCGTCTCCAAATTCTGAAGAGCGGAGGGGGGGGGGGGGGGGGGTGAGGGAATGAAAAAATTAGTCACAGCGTTGAGAAAAACAACAGTATAGTAACAACGAAAATCGGAATGCGATGGTTAACAGCTACTTAGTCATGCTGAGTAATTCATTATACCATGCCACCACAACCTTAAAGAAAAAGTCTTTGACAACACGGACATTAAACATGGCAAAGCGGACCTTCAAACATCATAAAACGGGAAACCTTTGTCATATTTTTGGGGGGGTGCGTCGCACCACCCGGGCTACGGCCCCTGCAGTAGGTTGAAAAAAATAGAAATTGCATGCATATTAAATGTTTATACTACCATATTAAAAGGACACTATCAGTGATTGAAAATATTTGAAATTGCAGAAACCTGCAAAGGGAAGGATTAAGTATGTAAATTCTCATAAAGTACCTTTTCAGCGTAGAAGTGACAGAAAGAAGAAGAATAACGTCATGTTTCAAGATACGATTCTCCATTCAAATTACGTTGTGTAGTAAGTGTCCGAATGCACAGTATGATTAAAATCCCTGATTCTGTCCTATTAGGTTGTTTCTGGTATTATCATTTGCAGCAGGGTATGTTAGGATACCTGTACTGGTTACATGCAAAAATCTGATTTTTGATGATTTTTTCGATTTGTGATTTAGCAAATCACGATAGTGTCTTTAAAGTCAAGCCGATATGCATGCATAGTACCAGTACCCAAGTAAAGCTGATACATATCCAACACCATGATATGCATTCTGAAACTTACAAAGCTTCTGAATTTGGTTCCCGATGCTTTGTCAACAAGACAAGATTCACGATACTATTAAGAAATGTTTATAGTATAAACTTTGCACTACTTACCCTAATCTGGTCAGTTTGATTGGTTATGTGCTAGGTGATTCCTTCCATAATGAGAATTACATGGCAACCATCGGCATATTTTGTCTTTCCTTGACTTGTAATCCAATTGAAAATTCTAACTGTCGCCTGAACTGCTTTCAATCATTTCAAATTTAACTGTATCTGAACTGTGGGGGAAATACTATGGTGTTAATGTGTTTCTAAGGAAATCACACATGTTAAGATGAGGCACCACCACAGTTTAATTCCAATTTAGGTACAATTAGGTACACTACTGTCAGCCAAGGGAATGCAGAATGTCTGGAAAATAGGTTACAATTTAGGTATACCAGAAAGTAGAAGTATCCAAGCCAATAGGTTATTTTAGGTACCCGTTATTATGTGAAAAAAAAAATAGTTTCTAATCCTAATAGGTATGTTAGGTACCCTTCATTTGGTAAAAAATATTCTAAGTCCAATAGGTATAGTTTAGGTACCCTCCATTATGTGAAAGAAATTTATAAGTCAAAATAGGTATCGTAGTTTAGGACGCACAGCATTTGAAATTTGTTTAAGTTCAAATTAGGTATACTTAGGTACATTTTAGTATGCTAGCCAAGTAAGTTAAAAAAATTTTCTAAGTTCAAATAGGTACATATTAGGTACAATTTAGGGTATAACTTTCGCAAAACTAAAACTAAATAGGGACATTTTAGGACACTGAAATGTACCGAAATACCAAAATAGGTACAATTTAGGTTCTTTAGGTTCTATTATGTACATAGTAGTTGTACCATTTTTCTGCCAGGGTAAGCGCAATAACTATATTAAGGTCCATATCTACTATATTATAGATTGTTGTTGTTTTTATAAAAACCACAATGATTATACTTTCATGCTTGTTGAAAAAATAAAAAATTGACTGGAAAAATACGCTAGATATATGGTGGTTTTGTAAGCACACTTTTTTCTCCATTTCTATGGGATTAACACATTAAACTTGTGTTTGTCAGAATGTACAATTATCATGATGCATTTGTCAATTGAAAACTTAAGAAATGTTTGACATTTTTTTGGAATAGTTCAACTCGAAATCAAGGAATCTATTTATACTGGTTTTGTGTCCAAGTGATATGACAATCCAAACAGCAAGTCACCTGTTGCCAGAGCAAGAAAAAACAAAGATCTTCCCCATTGTTTATGATATTGCTAAAGAGCCTAGACCCTTATTGGCCTATTTGTATCCAAGGGGTGAAAACCCCATTCAAAAACCAGGAGGTAGTCAGTGCTGGGCGCTGACATTTTAAATATTGCACGGAATATGATTAGTTTGGGTGCTTGTATACACACATAATGCAATCGAACAAACAATCCGCCAAATATCAGTTGTTGGATGTTGGGCGCTTGATTTGGGTGGTTTTAAAATTTGGTCCTACCCATGGCCACCCAACAACGAAAGGTGAAATGACACATCAGTCGTCTTGATTTAAATAACCGCTCAATGAATCATCTTTTCACCTAAGCGCGCATGCATAGGAGAAAAAGAGTTATCTGAGCACAATGAAGCCAGGTAATATTATTATACCTGGCCACCTCTAACACATACATTAATTGTATCACTACCGATTAGTGTATTGCACACGGCCCACAGTATGTGGAAGAAGCGGGGAAGGCAGCCATGCTGTCTAGGTGTGTAATACTATGTTTTCTTTGTGGCGGCAAAAAACATGGAGACGGTGAATTTCTAAAAAATACGTAACGTTTGGCATCTCTATCTATATAGAACCTCTTTGATTGTTCTGTACCTGGATTACAGCCAGTAGTGTTAAAACTTTTTCTTTTACACATCACGGATTAATTGGAGGGAATTTTGATGTGAGCAGTTAATTTATTTTGAGGATCAATAAAGGAGTTAGTGGCTATTCATAAATCAATAAACAAGATCGCAAGGGGTTCATCATTACTTTCATATCATAATGGCTATTACACCGTATATCGTACATTGCTTAATCCCTTGGAATGGAGGAAAAAGCTGGGGATTACAAAATTTGTATACTGACTGATTTTTCAGTCGATTTCTTTCATTTTTTCAGAACATATGGAAGTAATTGGTTTGTGCTTTTTATTTAAAACAACAACCAAGCTATGATCAGTGATTGTAACATGGTCAAGATCATCTGCAAGCATTGCACAATTTTTTTATTCACGTAGTAGGCCCAAGTACAAAAAATACCAAAAATACAAATTTTGATAATTTTTTGATGTTTATCAGCAAAGCGCTGCTTGTTCCCTTACAATGAGAGTGTTCCGTAGCGGTATACGGCTACCTAGCCCCAGGGTTCTGTAGCCGTACATGGCTATATAACCAAAACAGGCTTTGTGGTTTGTGTAGCGGAGCGTTGCGGAGGTTCCACAGTGGATCGGTTATATAGCCAGACACAGTCAAGCGTGACTAACAATCATGCCATGCAGTACGACCATTAAGTGCAAAGACATTTCACTACCAAGGTGTCCCTAAAAAATCGAAAATTACTGATTTTTGCCCTGCCTGATGTAAAGCTTTCATCAAAAATATCCCGTCTGAAAGGAATTAAGCTAGAAATGTTTCTTTGGTACAAAATTATTAAATTTCTAATTTCGTATTAGGAGTAAATATTGAAATGGTTTGAAAACCGTATGTTTTCTTAACTCCGTTATTTGGAAATCCCTTTTTCCAATGTCGATAATAACAAATGGAATAATCTTTGGAGGCACAAGATACCCCAAAAACTAAATATTCACAAATTTCTATTCAGGCGATCCCCGGTGACGTCATACCAATGACGTCACCGGCGATCCAATCATGCTCGTCCATCTTTCCCGCAACCCATAGGCTCACCTTCTCGGCGAAAACCAGTGGGGCTGGGTGGGGAGTAAGGTATCGACATTGGAAAAAAGGAGATTTCCAATAACGCGAGAAGAAAGAAAACAATACTGTTTTCAAACAAAAACTCCCTCATATTTGAAATCTCCTTAGGGGTTCCAATGTCGATAATAACAATTGCAGCGACATTGAAAAACCCCTTTCCAAATAGCACCGACCATGGGCGGAGGAAGTAGTGGGAAGTTGTCGCCCGCCCGAAAGAGAGACTAACACGATTCGAGTAGAAAACCCAAGCGTTTATTAGAACGAACCCGAGGGCTACCCTCAAGAGCGGCCGCGGGTAAGACCTATCCTTGGACACAGAGTGCGAAAACTAATAAAGCCTAGTAGAACAAGGAGGACCCCACTTCGCTCCCCGTCCACATATAAGTTAATTCCGGTAAAAGTCCCGGAATCGACTTACCTTGAACGAATCATGCCACGCCGCGCGGACGGCAACGAGAAAAACCGCAGGCCTCGGGACTCATATCCTTCATGTACGTGTAATGAAAGAGTTTTTTTTTTAGAAGAGAGCCAGCCAACAGTATAATGATTTGTTTAGGCGGAGGCGCGGTGAAAGGCCGAAGAAATTGCTACAGCTCTGGTGTGAATGAGCCGTAGCATGTTCGCTGGCGTTCACCGCATTGGCATGGTTGATAACCTCGCAGACCCAACGTGCCAGGGTCTCTCGAGGCATAGCCGTATGCGGACGTCGTGTGATCACAAACAGATGCTCTACCCTACAACCACGAAGGGCCTTCGTACGGGAGAGGTTATATTATTTAGAGCTCTTACCGGACACAAAGACGGTTTTCCTCCCGTACGGAAGAACCTACGGACATGTCCGGTAAGAACAATGCGGGGCCCTGAAGCCAGGTCGTTCATTCTTTTGAGGGAAAAACACGGGCGGAAGGAGGAAAGGGAGAGTCGGCACCGAAACGTCCCAATACTATAAATTTCCCAGCGATAGTGCGTGTAACTCAGAGGCGCGACGGCCCCGACGGCCATCGCCAGGAGGAAAGAGTTTTGGACGTAAGGGCGGCCAGACTGGCGGAACCCCTCGGCTCATACGGTACACCGGTCAAACTCCGTAAGGCGGTTGGCAAGTCCCACCTAGGCATAACTGGCCTCGAAAGGCGGTTCTGGTGTGGAACATGCCAAGTAAGACGGCGCTTCAGAGACTCAATCACCTTTCGGGACAGCACCAGGGCTCGTACCTCGGTGATAGAAAAAAGGAACCTTGAAATCTCTTGTTGCACCTTCTCTATGATTACTGCACGGGAGATAGAGAGTAATTTATCAAACTACACCCAGAGTTGAATATCTTTGACACCAGCCAAAGACCAATCAGAATGAGAATGCAATAGCCATTACACTAATACGTGAATATTGAGATGTTTAATCTAACTTACTTTGGAAGGTCTTTGCTCTCGGGATCTCCATGTATGATTAACCTTCTAAACTTCGTACAACTTCTTCAAGCTTCTTGCCACTACAAAGAAAGGGAAAAAACACACAGATTAACACAAATGTGGATCGTCAAAACAGAATTACAATTTAACTTGGTACTCTGCAGTTATTAGATTCCATACAGACTGTTCATATGAGCTTAGAGAAATAAACTTTCATTGCACAATTTAGCAGCTACTGTTGTATTTATGTTCACTGTCTCTTTGTTTTGTCAGGGAGAATGGTACCCATCTCTTGGTTGTAGCCCCTCGGGTCAACACGGAGAGGTGGCATTAGTAGTATTCACAGAACCCACAAAAACTAACGTTTTGTGACAATGGTTGACAGGAGACAACAAAAAATAAGGAAATTTCTACACCAAAGTATCGCCTGCCACTTACAGAGTATCACAGGGAATAATAACGGCTTGTTACCAAAGTTTTTCCTCGTTTATGAACGATCCTTAATACTGCCAAAGAAAAAATCGGCGAAATTTTAAATCCCGCCGGTGTCAGCTATTCACATCGGGTAACATGTCTTGTTACCAAAATGGTGGCGATATCTTGCTTCGCGAAATGTCCCCCGGACATTCAGTCACATGATTTTAATCTCTTCCCAACACGCATACAGTGTGTGTTCGTGTGTTTAACACAATACGCGGTGAGGCCGGTACGGCAAGAGAGTCTTGTTTCTGGCTTCGACGTCATTATCCCCAAACAAAAATAATAGCCAAATGTTTGTCATTGGACAAATCTGCCACTGAAGTACGCCAGTTTTCCATTAGTTTTACGCTATTTCGCGAGCAATGGATCTAAAAATAAATATAGTGGGACATATATGGATGGCTGAGAAGCTACTACACATGTGGATGCAGTATTGAAACGGTAAGTGCCGTTCCGATCTTGGGACTTTGCATTACCCAAAATTTGATGTCATTGTTTAAGCAGGCTGGAATAGCTTTCGTAGTACCATACTTCGCCCCTATGCTTACTTTTTCCCCCAAAAATTCTTTGGATAAGATCTGCATTATGTTGTTTGAGCCAAAATGCTTTAATCAGAGCGTCCCATCGACCACTGTGCCTGAATTCTTTCTGTTGACAAGCAAAAAATACAAATTGCCCATTTCTTGCAGAGAAAATTGAATTTGCGTTCAGATGGCACACATGGTTCAAATGATACTATGTTTTATCTCTCAGACTCATGGGATAAATGCAAATCCCACCCCCTGGATAGCATTCTGCTGCTGGCTATAAATTGTTGAGGTATCATTAAAGATGCATTTTGGCCATTTTTTTGTTTCAAAAGGCTTTTGGTTTGTTATGTTTCCTCATATCTTAAAGACAAAAAAACGCATTTTCCTAAAGTTTCAGTTGATCTGGTCTGGCATTTTGGTGGTAGGAGCAATGCTTATTCACATTGTTCAAAACATGCTAGACCACTTTTGAATTTCTTTCCATTTACCAACAAAATACAGACACTTGCAGA